>QJPP01005710.1:0-53280 GCA_003996215.1 Jaltomata sinuosa
ATCGGCATGGCACCTTTTGAGGCTTTGTATGGCAGGCGTTGCAGATCACCGGTAGGTTGGTTTGATGGTTTTAGTGCTGGGCCACAGGGCACAGATTTGCTTCGAGATTCCTTAGACCGAGTCCGAGTGATTCAGGACAGACTTCGGGCAGCTCAGAGCAGGCAGAAGAGTTATGCTGATCGTCGGTTTCGTGCCTTGGAGTTTAGTGTCGGTAACTTGGTATTTCTCCTTGTATCGCCCATGAAGGGCGTGATGAGATTTGGTAGGCGGGGAAAGCTTAGCCCCAGATACATTGGGCCATTTGAGATTCTTCAGAGGGTCGGTAGCGTTGCCTATCAGCTAGCCTTGCCTTCGATGTTTTCAGCTATACATCCTGTATTTCATGTTTCGATGCTTCGTCGGTATGTACCAGATGAGTCTCATGTGTTGCAGTGGGATTCAGTTCAGTTGGTTGAGGATTTAGCCTTTGTTGAGGAGCCGGCAGCTATTTTGGCCAGAGATGTCAGGAGATTGAGGTCTCGAGAGATCCGAGAGATCCCGGTTGTTAAGGTTCAGTGGAGGCACCGTCCAGTCGAGGAGGCTACCTGGGAGACCGAGAGAGATATGCGGGATCAGTATCCGCATCTATTTTAGCCTTCAGGTACCCCCTTGACCCTGACTTTCGAGGACGAAAGTCCTTTTTAGTAGTGGATGATGTAATGACCCTTCTGGTTATTTCCACGAATACGTTTTCCTTGTGCCGTTAGAGCGTGTTTGTAGCGGCCCCAAGTCATTTAAGGCTTTTCGGGACCGGTATTTCGGAGCCGGGTCCATTTGTTTGATCGTACGTTTCTTTAATAAATTTTCTGAACTTTGGGTAAAATGTTTCAGAGCTTTTCTCTCAATATATAAAGAGTTAGAAGTCCCCCAAAATACCCAATCGAAGGTCTATGAGTCTAGTTTCCAATGCACAAAACCTCACATCCAACTAATCTCTGAGTAAAAGGTTATGACTGTTTTACCGCGGACTGTCTGGCAGAAAACGGGTTGCGAACCGGGTCGCGAACCGGGTCGGGTTAAACTCGATTTAAGCCTCAACTTCACGTTTTAAAATGCCATTCCAGTCCCGAAACAGTGAAAAAACATAAGGGAGGATTCCAAGAGAGTTCTTGAGTATCGAAGTCGTGCGATGGTGAGTTGCGAACTTAAATTTGAGAATTTATTACCATCGCGTGTATTTGAAAATATTTTATTTAAAAGTTGAATTTGATAAAAATTATATTATTATTGCCTTTTCAAAATATTTTAAAGGTTTATGAAAAATATTTTTGTTACTATATAATTGTATATGTATTTATTTTATAAGGTTTTTATACATTGTAATATTTTTACGGAGATAGTAAATTTAGTTATGTTGAAATTAATTATTATAATATAGTAGGTTTTATTCGAAATAATTTTCTATGAATTCTGGTATATTTAAAAAGTTACATTTATTTTACCATGAATTTATGCAATACCCGAATATTTATATAACGGGGTAAGTGATGAGGTGTTAAACAACCCCACTTCCACGTGGAAGTGGGGGGGGGGAGGGACACACCATAGCCCATAGTTGGTAGGCTGCCAAGTGTGCCTACTCACCTAAATGATTTGAACAAATTACTTACTAATGGTTGCCTACTCACTTAATCATTTAAGCAAATTACAATATTTATTGCTTCCTATTCACTGAAACCATGTGAACAAAATTGCTATGTAAGTTGCTGTCAACTTACTTAACACTTCTTTAGAATGTAACTTGCACTGATCACAATTGTGAACAATTAAATCACTATGCGCAAATAAAGATTTTTGAGCGGAAAATTATTTTGACGCAATATTCGGTCAACAAAAGGAAATCGAGGGGTTTTTTGAGATATTTTCCTACTACTTTAGTTCTGAACGGGGTCTGGGCATGCATATTCGAGACTGGGTCTCTATCTTGATCCCAGACTTGCTTCCGAACGACATGTTTTGATACTGAGTTTTAGTATGGGGTCTGGGACCTCCATGGACCTTGCCATCCGGGCCAGGGGCTACGGGCTGCGTGTGCCGGAGGAGGGGTATACGGTGGAGTAGAGGTATACGGGCAGTGTCCTTCCATGGAACCTACCTGCTGGGCCGGATCGGCGCCGGAGGAGGTACATACAGAGTTACCATTTCACTTGAGATCTTCATGTTTCATATCATTCATTGTTTGAGGCTCCACCCTTGTTTGTTGTTTGCTGATTGTACGCTCCGGTAGTATGGGATGCCGGAGGGTTTGTATTCACTTGTTTGTGTTCCTCGGTTGTATGGGCGGCCGGGGGACTGTAGGTAGACTTTTGCTATTTACTTACAGAATTGTTCCCTGTTACGGTTAATTATGAAATTGGTTACTGCTAGACTGTTAGTTGCTGGATTTGAGATTGATATGATTAGTTGGGCTGGATTCATGTCTCTAAGCATGCCTATCATTACTCTTTCTCTCTTCTTCTTACACTTGAGGTTACCGGTATACCGTCCATTTCGTAAACTTATTTTGTATACACTGTTATTGCAAGGACCCCAGGTGCATTGTTTCTTACTTTCACCTGTGCCTATGGTGTGTATATTCTGCTTACTAGCCTCACATGTGGTTCTGTTGATTTCCCTCTGTGCTAGTTCCTGTGTACCTTTCATTGTTTTCTGTAACTGATTGCTTCTATTCTGTCTGTTACTACGCTTTTATCTTATATGTGCCCAGTCGGCCTATGATACCTACTGGGTACCTTATGCCTCACATTTGGTGCTCACCCCTACCCCCCTACATCTTTGGGTGCAGATCCTAGCGTGGGCCATCACCGTTAGATCGCTGTGATTCGTGCTTGGAGATCTGTTGGGGATGACTTCAGGCTGAGGGTGAGCTCTTGGCGATCGGAGCTTAGATTTAGTTTATCTTTTGCTTCATGTACTCTATTACCATTCAGAGACATCTGTATATATTGTTTTGGATCGTTTGCACTCCATGTATGTAGTTTTGGCTCTATACTATGATACCAGGTCTTGGGGTTTGGTTTAGTTTCCACATATGCATGTATTTATATTCCTTTTATCTGTTCTCTTCGTCTTGTTCCCTTATTTGTTAGATAGTAGCCCATTGCTAACTGTTCTGGGCTATGGGGATTGGTTCACCTACCGGGAGTTGTAGGTGCCATCATGACCTAGAAATCGGGTCGTGACACAAACCTTTGGGGTTTATGGTTGTGAACTGTAAAGAAGGTTAGAGGGGTCTGTTCAGAGAAGCAAAAATGGGTGCGGGGTTTCTGTTTGGAGTGAGAGGTAAAAAAGAAAAAGGATGAAGAGTGGAAGGGAAAGGGTGTGGCAGTGGCTTATTTCTGGTGGGGTTTCACCGGATAAGCAGAGGCGGTGGGCGATGGGAGAAAAGAAAATAGAATGTAAAGGAGGGGCGGCATTGCTTACTGGATGGAGATGGCCAGAAGTGGGAGCAACGGAGGCGGCATGGTAGTTGCGTTGGGGTTTTGACGGTGGCTGCTTCACCGGTGATGGTGGAGCGACGATGAGGGTAGCCGGAGTTGGCGTTGGGTCTGGCAGAGAGGAGAGAAAATGGAGGTTGAGGGGCAGAGCTGCTAGTGTAAGGGTGGAGCAGCGGTGGGTGCTGGAGTGAAGATGGGAGAGAGGAGAGTCTATGGGGGGTTGCGGCTGGAGTGGGGGTTAGAGTGAATGAGGGTTAGGTTTAGGGTGTGAGTAATTAAAAAGGAAGGGATGAGGGGTTTAATCTCATCCATTCATTTTAGATCAACGGTTGATATTTTATTCTGAATATGGATGTTTTCTGGAGTGGGTCAGACGGGTCAGTGGGTACCCGAATTGGAATTTAAATGGAGCATTTAAAATTGAGTCCAAATTGACTCAATTTTAGGCTAGAATTGAAATAAATTAGATAAAAGGAGGCTAGAGTTTAAATAAATTGGGAATAAAATTTAAATTGGGCTGCTATTTAATAAATAAAATACTACATATATAATTTAATAGGTAAAATAATAACTAACGATAATTATCAGACAAAAAAAATATTATTTAAAATCCTAAATTTATGACATGTAATATTATACGAAATTTATGATAAAATAATAATAATAAGAAATGACTTATATATTTATAAATTATATATGAATTTAAAAAGTGTCAAGATGACGATAAAAGACGCTATTTATTTAGTAAATAAAAGTAATATGCGAGGAAAATTAAGCTTTAAAAATAAGAATAACTAGTAAAATAATATTCCAAGAAAGGTTTAGGGAGGTCAAAATTGGGTGTCAACAATAGGAATGTAACCAATCCATGCCTAGAATGATATAAAAATCTACAATTTCTAACTCTACAAGATCTGCTGAGGTGACTTTCTGGGAAACTGTGACAAGGCAATTTCTGTATACCCGTCCAGCTATAACTGGGTCACCAACTGGAGTAGAGACTGGGAGGGGATCTGGGAGGACTTCTGGACTAACACCAAAGTTTACTTCTATATAAGAAGTTATAAAGGAAAGTGTAGCCCCTGGATCTAACAATGCATAGACATCAGTATTAAAGACTCACAACGTACCCATAACCACATCAGGAGAATCCTCCTGGTCCTGTCGAGCCTGAAGAGCATATAACCTATTCTGACACTGACCACCACCTATTCCAGATGAGGCACTCTGCTGAGTGGGGCGACCTGCTGGATCTGCTGTAGAGCTAGCATGGTTCTGCGAACGAGTATCCCTGCCATTCTACGAATTTTCAGGGGCACTCTCTCATCCTGTGGCCTATCTTACCACACCCCAAGCAATTTCCACTACCTGCCATGCACTCACCTTAGTGGTTTCTACCACACTTCTTACACAATGGATTAGTGCACCCGCTAGTAACCATACTTTAGGACTTAGAGCTAGACGCTCTATCCCGTCGATCCTTCTTGAACTTAGGCACTGGGGCGCTAGTAGAAGATGGAGCTGGAGCTGAACTCTTGTGAAGAAACTGAGAGCCGATTCCACCCTCTAACCTCTACTGAGAATAGCTAAAGTCACTTTTCCAAGCCCTCTTAGTATCTCATCCCCTCTCCTTTATTTTCTCCTTCTCGATCTGCTGAGCGTATGTAACCAACTTGGAGAAGTCCATCTCCTTAATCAGCATAACAGTCTTACACTCCTTGACTACATCATCCAATACACTGGATACAAACTTTCTCATGCGAGCTCTGGAGTCAGCTTTTATCGCTGGAGCATAATTGGATAGCTGAGTGAACTTGGGAGCACATTCCTTCACGCACATGTCATTCTGCTTTAGATTGATGAATTCCTGAACCTTGGCTTCCCTGAGTTCTAGTGGGAAGAACCCGTCCAAAAAACGTTGTCTTGAAAAGATTCCAAGTCATTGGCCCTGCATTGGCACAACGAGATTCCTTTCATTGCTGGTACAAAGTGTAGGCCACTCCCTTCAACTGATAGGCGGCCAAGTCTGCACCCTCGATTGGAGTGACACCCATAATATCTATCACCTTTTGAATACCCTCCAAAAGATCTTGTGGATCCTCTTCTGATTTAGACCCATGAAATTCTAGAGTGTTCATCCGAGTGAAGTCCCAGATTTTAGTCGCAACAGTGTTTTTCTGAGGTTGAGCTTGTTCCACAACTTGCTGGTTGACCTGGGCGGTCATGGCTTGAGCAAGCACTTGGAAAGCAGCCCTGAATTCGGCATGCGTGACTTGCTCGTTCAATGGGTCTGCTGGAGCTGCTGGCTGATTTCTAGCGTTAGCTCTTCTGGGAGGCATTTTTCTGAAATGCGAAGAGTAGGAGTTAGAATAGAAGGAGATTAAATAGGGTTCATATACTATAGCACGATCTGGAAAAGAGAGAAGGGAAGTTATTCCTAATGACGTCTCATAGCTTATCTGCCATGAGTGTGGTGCGCTTCACACCCATGAAGAAGACTCTACTCGACGTGGCTTTTATATATCCTAGGAGACTTAAACCTTATGCTCTGATACCAAGTTTGTCACGCCCCTAGGCTACCCCTGGATGCAACATGGTGCTTAGTGTCACAAGTGACCCAGAGCTAAACCATGGCATGGCATATCTATACAAGTTCAAATTTGAAAACAGGTACTGTATGGAAGTTGAAAGCAATTTAATCAACCAATATGGGAAGAACTGAATATATGGAATATATAAATAGTATAGTGCTAACTGAAAACAACACTAACAACTGCTGAAATCTAGTCTATGTCTGAAAGCCTTCTAACTGATAGGAGTTGATGGGATATACCCCAACTAACTCTAAAAAATCTGATACTGAAAGATAAGGATTGAAAATAAAGTATGTTTATCATCCTCGAGATATGAGGACTCACCACTGTGGCTGCTGAGAATGGACTGGGAGTCAAACTAAGCGCGGTCTAGATGATGAGCGCCTGAACCTACATCATGAAATGATGTAGCACAAAAGTATGCGTCAGTACTTTGAATGTACTTAGCATGCGGGATATTTACTAAACTAGATAATATAGAACTGAACATAGAAATAGATATACAGGCATGTAACTGAAATCTGAAATATATGCAATGACCAAGTACATCATGAATATAACATGCTGTACTGAATACTAAAATAAATACTGAGTACATGGTCAATGAAATATGAATCTGACTGTGGGAGATACTATTAACCGACATACCCCAAGTTGAGCTAACTATGTGGCCAACCTGTAACCCGGGATGGAAGGGTGTTCATACCTTGCCAAGGGTATGAACAAATCTGATATGGATCCACTAACTGATGTCTACAAGGGACAAGGGTGTCAAGCCTAATCTGACGGGTGGCCCCTTTAGAACCTACGGTGGCGCCGTAGTTCTGGAACTCAGGGACTGCTACCAAAGGTCTCAGCCTAAACTTATGGGTGAGCCTTCATCCCTTTGTCCGCTCGGTGCTAAGTCTACTCCCAACTGAATATAAGCTAAAAATTTCAACTGTAATACTGGATAGCTCAAAATATTGATATAATCTGAGAATGCACATAAACATACTAAAAGATATGGCACTCTAGTTCTGAAGTATGATTATCTGACTGACCTGTCTAACAAGTATAATTCATGAAGTACTGGAATTAACACAAGCTAGGGTTTCCGAATTTTACACATTTACTGTACTAATTCTCCAATGAACATGAGCTAAGCATCATATAAGTTATAGTATCTGAATAGCAAAGAAATCTCTAAGGTTTATGAACCCTAGGTCTAATCAATCATGGAGAAAGTGAAGGTCTGACTGAATTCTAGGGACCTAATGGGTGAAAGGAACCAACTAGTGAAATCCCACATACCTGGATGAAGATTCTACGGTTGAACCTTTGGATTCTGAGAGGAACTTTGAGGAAACCCTTTCGCCTTGTTCTTGAGAGGGAGCTTTTTTTCCTTGAATGAATTTGCTAAGTATCAAATGATTTAGTTTTAATGAGGTAAAATAGAGTTAAAGACCCTTAAATTACTCCCAAAACGACTATGGATTGGAATTAGAAGAATTGGGAAAAGACCAGACTGCCCCCAACTTAATCTGGAAATTTCAAAAAAAACACTAACCGCAGGACGGGCTGTCCAACGGACATCGGATCTTTGATGGACCATCGGCCAGGGCATCAGGATGGGACATATTTGGGCTGGTCCCCTTGACCATTCCCACGGGCAAGCCCATGGCCCATCCCGTCTGTGACGCCCGTGGCGATTTCCCATCAGGGTAAGGGAGGCTGGGGGGGATTGCTGGCCCCTTTTCACGAGATGCCAGATGACCTATCGGACCTCTGATTCCCGTCATGTCCCCCATTTGGCTGGAGCCAGCTAGGACCAAGTCCTCGGGACCTTTCCCACGGGGACTCCTAATGGGTCATCGTGTCCATGACGTCCGTGGGGCTTGACTGGGGATGGGATTTTTCTTAAGTCTTGCCTAGTTCTGGGTTTCTGAAGCTGTCCTAAATTCTAGGGTGTTACAATGGAGTCCTCCAAATAAACCTTTCACGTGCAATAACTGGAGCATTGAGCTAGTAATTTGGAATGTTGCATCCTCCACTGTATCGACAAATGAAAAGCATTTTGCGCTTCTTCACACATGTGGTTGCAAACACTAGCATTAGTGGTTGTGTGGATCAATAAAAAATAAAAAAAAGTAAAAGAGAACAAACAATCAACAAAAGTAAATTAAATGATAATGAAATGGCAAATCAAGAACAATTCTCTGGCAACGGTGCCATTTTTGATGATGTTCAAAAGCACTCTCCTGAAGGTGGTGGTAAAAATTTCCAAGCAAAACAAATAATTAACCCAATGGGATGTGGGGGTCGAATCCACGAAAAATGGGATAATAGTTTGCCACTAAATGTCAGAGTTTAATTCACTAGCGTGAGCAATTGTTTGAGCAATTTAAAGTAAAATTAGGGGAAAAGGTTTGGGAAAAAATTCACAATGTGACAAAAACATACGTATACACAATTGAGTAATCAAGAGAAGGAAAACTAGGGGTAGTGTGCTTCCGATGGGGTCTTAATATAGGATGGGGGTCAATTAATCAAACAAACTTTCAATTAAGAGCATGAGTAGATTGGTTTAAGCTACACTTAATAGTCTTTCAACTCATTAAGCATGTTTACTATTGTCTTTGTTCAAGCCCCATAGTTTAATCACAAACCAACCAATTAACACTTGGGTCAGTCAAACTATCTCTAGATTTGACTCTTAGATGAGTAATTCCTATAATCAAACTATTTCTAGCCTTGATTTGTGGTGGAGATTCAAATCCCCACTATTGAATTCTTACCCAATTCATGAACTCCTATTTAAACAAAGTACAAAATTAGTAAACTAAATTAATATTTACAACCATCAATTATATAATTAAATATAATGAATTCAATAGATCCATACTCAATAATCAATTATAAGCTTAATTAATCAATACTCATTCCCAATTTATAACACCAATCATGCACATACCCCTAGAATAAAATTTAGCTACTTATATCAAAGGAATAAGGGAAGATATCAATAGGGTTTCAAAAAATTCCATTCATTATATAAGCTAAGTTCAAATTCCAAGCTCCATATTTTGTACAAATAGTTTTTTTCAATGAGGAAGAAAAAGAGAGAAAAGTGCACTCTTAATACTCTTTCTTGGGAAAATAAAAGCTGATGAATAATTCATAGTATAAACTCCAAAAGGGTTTTAGAATCTTCCCAAATACATCACATATATTTGGAAAAAATTGCCTTTTGGGGCATGTGCGATGTGAGGTGTTATAGCACCTGCGATCGCAACATGAGATTTGCATATTACATGTGCCTATCTCTTCAGGTAGTGATGTTTTAGCAATGGATGAGGGGATGGGCGATCGCTCTTCACAAAGTGCAGCTCGCATGTGAGTGACTGCTCAGGTAGTTTCTGATCTTCCATGTGCGATGGCACCTTCAAAACCCAGGTGCCTCTTTGCGTTTTGCACATCACTTCACCACTCTTTATAGATTCTTCCCGTTTTGATTACCTTTGTACTATTGCTCCATTTTAAACTCTTTGGGTTCAAATCCTATGCTTTCTTTCTTTAACCAATAGTACCTACATTTACATCAATAAAGGCAATAAGTACCTCTAATTCTCATCAAATCATGGCAATAGTTCATGAATAAAGGATCAATAAGTTGGTAGATTACCAACTTAACAAGGTTATATAACCTCGGTTGGGTTGAGTCACACGGAGCAGATTATACCATGTTTTAGCTGGATGGTTTAGATAAATAGTGGTGGAGGTCTTACATAGCTTGCAGACCAGCCGAGTCACCTCAGATTACTTGAGCGCAATTCTCCACAGCCTTCATGAAGAAGTATGTACTGCGTAGCTTGAGAGAGATGTATGAACCATAATATAGTCTCTCTTCAACCATCATTTATCAATAAAACCTTATTCATATAAGGATTGCCATAATGGGTAATGAAAAGGAACATTTAGGCATGAGTTATGGGATGCATGAGACATACCATAGATGTGACATATCAAGAATTTATTTAAACATAAAGGACAAGACATAAGACATGAGTCCCATGGTTCATGAACATTACAATATAAGATGTAAATTTATATGATCGGTGGCATAAATAAAGATTATTACCTAAAAACATACCTTTGAGAAGTGAATAGGTGAGGATATCTAGTTTTGATATCCTCTTCGGCTTCCAAAGTACATCTTCAACCTTTTGATTTCTCCATAATTACTCACTGAAACTACTTCTTTGGTTCTCAACTTGCAAAACTAATGATCTAGAATTTCAATGAGAATTCCTCATAAAGTAGACGGTCTTTAACACTAACATATTCCATTGGGATAATAATTGATGGGTCTCCCACATACTTCTTTAGCATAAAAACATGGAATACCGAATGAACAGAGGCCAAGTCTGCACAAAACTTCAGCTCGTAGGCAACTTTCCCAATCCTCTTCAAAAGAAATTTGGGGACAATATACTAGGGAATAAGCTTCCCTTTCTTGTCAAACCACATGACGCCCTTCATATGTGAAGTCTTTAACAATACCAAATCATTAACACTGATCTCCAAGTCCTTTTATCTCATATCAGAATATGACAATGCCTCTATTCAGTCCTCAACCACTCCTCAATGAGCTTATCTTTTTATATGGTTTGGTGCACAAATTATAACCCTAATAATTAAGCTTCACCAACATCGAACCTCCTAATTTGAGATCTACACCTCCACCCGTATATTGCTTTGAATAGTGCCATCTGAATGCTGTCGTAAGAACTATATTATAGGCAAACTCGATGAAAAGTAGGTGATCATCCCACTACCCTTAAATTATAGGACAAACGCCCTCAATATATCCTCCTATGATTGAATAGTGTTGTCTACTTGTCCAACATTTGAGGGTTGAATGCTATACTAAGGTTAACCTTCATACCTAACCCTTTCTAAAATGAATTCCAAAAGTGGATAGTGAATTGAGCAACTCTGTCTTACATAATGGACATTGGGGTCCCATGCAACCTGACAATTTCTTGTATATATAGGTTGGTATAATCCTTTGTGGAATCTATCATCTTAGTGAGAAAAAACTAAGCAGACTTTGTCAATCAATCTATGATTACCCAAATTGAGTAATGTTGATGATGTAATCGTGATAAACCTGATATGAAATCCATATTCATCATTTTCCATTTCTATACGGGGATATCTATACATTAAGCCAAACCATTGGGTCTTTAGTGCTCAACCTTAACTAGTTGACAATTTGGACACTTAGCCATGAACTCGGCAATGTTCTTTTTAATATTGTTATACCAATAGAATTCTGTCATGCCATGATACATCTTTGTGGAACCTAGTTAATTAGAATACCTCAAATGTGCACTTCAGCCATATTCCTCCCTTGGATTTCAACAACATATGGAGCACATAATCTTTCTTAGTACCTTAGGGTACCATCTCCCCCTTTTTTTTAAAGCAATGGTCTTATGCTTGTGGACCCCTTCTTTTAGATTAAGAGGGGTTGTTGTCTTGCTTTTCCTTAACTTTTATCATTAGGGACGATTCAACCCCATTCTAAACAACCACACCACCATGGTATGATTCTAATAAGCAAATACGTAGGATTGCAAGTTAGTGGATATCCTTCGCGAATTCATTTTTTTCCTTCCTCGATATGAGCTAGACTTCCCATAGATAGTCTTATAAGGGCATCAGCGACCAGATTCACCTTCCCAGGGTGATAGAATATGATCATATCATATTCATTGTGTAACTCAAGCTACATTTTCTCTATGAGGTTCAACTCTTTGTGATTAAAGACATTTTACAGACTTTTGTGATCAGTGAAGACATCAACATGAACACCATAGAGATAGTGACGTCAAATCATCAAATCTAACACTACTGCTTCCAACTCAAGGTCATGAGTTGGGTAGTTTTTTTAAAGGTTTATAAGTTGCATAAAGGTATAAGCTAACTTTACCATGATGCATCAAAACACAACTAATACCAGCTCTTGAGGCATCACAATACACAACAAACCCATTTGTTCTCTTATGTAGGGTCAACAGTGGAGCAGATGTCACCCTCATTTTCAATACATGAAAACACCTCTCACATGCGTTGGACCAGTAAATTTATCCTTCATTTTAGTTAAACTTGTCAAAGGGGAAGCAATGGAGTAGAATTTTTCTTCAAATCTTTTCTAGTAACCAGCCAAACCTATAAAACATTTGATATTAGTCGGGGTCATAGGTCTGTGCAAATTCTTAACTGCACTAATATTTTGGAAATTAACCTTGATACTCTCACAAGAAACAATATGACCTAGAAATGTAATGACTTCAACCAAATTTCACACTTAGAACTTCGCATACAATTCACGATCCTTAAGTGTCTACAACAAAATTCAGAGATGATTGGCATGATATTCATCACAATGATAATAAAACATGATATCATCGATAAATATAAGCACATACATGTCAAGTTACTGCCTAAAAACCCTATTCATAATATCCATAAAAGTCACTGGAGCATTAGTCAAACCAAAAGACATTACTAGAAATTTGAAGTGACCATACCAAATTATGAAGGACATTTTCCAAATGTCACTCTCCCTAACATTAAACTAGTGATAATCGGATCTAAGGTAAATTTTAATGAAAAACTTAGCACCCTGAAGTTTGTCAAACAAGTTTTGATTTTGGAGAGTGGGTACTTATTCTTTATGGTGACGTTATTAAACTGACGATAGTCAATGCACTTTTTTAAGGAACCATCCTTTTTTATTCATGAATAGTGTCGGAGCACCCCATGGAGATACACTCAATATAATGAATCCTTTATAATAGAGGTCCTTCAACTGCTCTTTTAACTCTTTAATTCTTGCTGGGGCTATCCTCTATGGTGGCATAAATATTAGTTGGGTGTTAGGAAGAACATCAATTCCAAAGTCTATCTCCATGTTTTGAGGGACTCTAAGTAGAGCATCAGAAAATAACTTGGGAAACTCAGTGATAATATACAATAACTGAAGAGTTGGAACTTTGGCATTGGAATCACTAACTTGGACTAAGTAATAGATGTACCCCATAGAAACCCTATTTCTGTCCTTAAGGTACAAAATAAACTTATCCTTTGGCACCACTACACCCCTTCCCATAATAGGTCTAGTTCATTAGGAAACTGAAATTTCACAAATTTTGTTCAAAATTCAATTGAAGTGTAAAATAATTACAACCAATCAATGCCGATAATAACATTAAAATCAACCATATCAAACTCAAATAGGTCATCCATGGTGTCTATGTGATGAATTATTACCATATAATTTTAATAGACTCGTCTCGCTATGACAAACTCACTAACATAAATAGCTACAATAAATGGTTCAAGGAATTGTTCGAGACTTATTCCAAAATTAATTGACACATAAGGGGTCATAAAAGATTGAGTGACTCAAGTTTCAAGTAAAGCATAAACATCATGAGAAAACACTTTCATCATACACGTGAGGACATCTGGGATCTTTCTACTTCCTGATGACTGGGAAAAGCATACAACTAGTTCTTACCCCTACCTGTGCCCGAAGTAGTACTTTTTTCTGCACCTTGCCCTACTAGAATGACAAAACAAGTAGATTGGGATCTATTGTGCTAATTTTTTTCTTGGATGATTGGCATTCCCTTAGAAAATTGCCCATCTAGACATACCCCTAACATATATCCCTAATAAAATGTCAGTGTTCCAAATGTTTCTTACCACACTTGCTGCAAGTAAGGTACTATATGGTCCCCCGTTCATTGATACTCTATGACAATGAGCCCGGGTGCCCTAAAATTTTGGTTATCTTGAAAGCTCTGATTATTCCTGGGCCTCTAGGATGGGGCACTAGATGAAAATGGAGCGGATCCTGCTTAATGCATAGGGAAGAGTGTCAAGTTATTATTCTTCGAGCATCCTGGGGACTATCGCTACTACCCTGTGCACCGCCTATGGATGGTGGCACTAGAGCCCTGGGGGCCTGAACCTGCTGACCTTGCTTCCTTCCATGGCTGAACTTCGGGAACTATCTAAAAAGTGTCCTAACTCTCCACACTCGTAGAAACCCTTACCAGATGAACTCTATTGCAAGGACCCGACTAAACTAGAATAGCCACCACAGCCCGAACAACCCGAATGTGCACCATGTGAAATTTGAACTAAACTTTAGCTACCCTAAATGCTCTGCAATAAATAACCCGGCTGACTAGCCTCTGTGATCTACAATGCTTCATGAATTTCCTCTCTAGTCTTGAAGTGCTGAGGGTCACCCCTACTTAAGAAACCCCTACCTCTCGATTGGGAACCACTGAATCCATCTTGGTGGTGGGACCTCTTGTTTTTGCCTCCGTAGGCCTCATGACAAATACCCTCAATAATGTAAGCATGATCAACAATGCTAAGAAATGTATCCTCTAAATCTACCAACTACTCCGTAGCCAACCAAAGTAGTAATGCCAACCCTCTGACAAAAAGATGAACCTGCTCATGCCTTTTAGGCAGAATCATAGTAACATACCTTGCCAACTCATGGAAACAGACCTCGTACTCAAAAATAGCGAAGAGCTCTGCTCTAACCTAGTGAACTCATCTCTCAGCCTCTCTCTCTCATGGTGGACCATACATATTTCTCCATGAAATCCTCAAAGAACTAAACCCAAGTCATCGAAGGTGACTTGACTGGTTTTTACTTAATATAGGCTTGCCACCACTTCTTTGCCGAACCATCCAGCTGAAATATGGTGTAATCAATCCCGTGGAAATCAACTAAGCTGAGGTTATGCAACCTCTCCTATAAACTAACTAAGAACTCATGAGTATCCTATCCCAGAGCACAATAAAACCTTGGAGGACCCTAGCTGATGAACATACCCAACATCTTTTGCTCTTCAGAAGACATTACCAGTCTATATTCAATAGGCTGAGAAACAATCAAAATTGGTAATACATTTAAAGAGGGAGATGTAGTAGCAGGTAGTGCTTCTAAAACCTATGCCGCTACATGGGCTGAAGACTATACCTCATCTGAAACTTGTGAACCACTCGGAGAACCCAGCAAGGTCCTGGCCTATGATATACCCTCCAAAAAACCAAGGTCTTAACTAATGTATCATATTGAAAGGTAATTTATGACTTACAAGGACTGATGGTTCAGTTCCTAGGCAGTTTGTTTGTGTTTTATGTTAATTTCCCTGTTTTGAAACTCTTTAAGTTGAAAAAGTTGACTTTGGTCAACATTTACACTAAATGGGCTTGGATGAGAATTCCATTAACTCTTTTAGCTCCGAAGCATGGAGTGTGGGCTAGTGGGACCTTTGGTTTGAGTCTTGAGGCTTTCAGACTCATTTTGGGCTATTGGCTGGTTTTTAGTTAAAACTAAAATTTATGGTGTGAGACCCATTATTTATTAAAATGATCTCCGTTGGGAATTTTGTCAATTTTGTTGAGTACAAAATGCTATTTTTGGTAGGGTAGCATATTTCATTCACACTCGTAGGGTACCAAATTAATCCTGAGGGTTCATCAAGAGATTTTTTGGACTTGGTAAATTTCTAGTATGCAATTATTGGTGAAGCTACCTTTCCTTATCATGACCACAACATGGCTATCACATTTATGATGGTCTAATTTTTTGACAATCATGATCTCTCATACCCCAAACTCGAGGGGTGCAATTGGCACCTGATGCCAAAACTTAGGGCAAACACGACGCTGCTGAACAATTTTCCAATGACGCATAGCAGCCACACACAACTAAGAAAACAAGAAATTATATCTCGGCTTAAAAATCAGCCCTCGATCGGCAAGACCCCTATCAATAGTTGTACAAAGAAAAATAGCTACTCCCAAAAATTCATATAAAGCAATAAACAGGTAGCATGAAAGATTTGTTTGGGCTGTCGAGGACACCATGATACCTATACAGAAACTGAAAATAGGTATACATAATATAGGCTAGACCAACAGTTATTAAACTATCAGTAATGACAACAAGGCCCAACTAGCACAACGCATTGCTATAAAACCTAACAGATTAGTTTGCAAGTCTTTATGAATAGAATACTTAGCGGGATAAAGCCCCGGCCTACCAAATAGCTATAAACAGTAAAACATGCAAACCTCTATAACTCTAGCAACTCCAAAATAAAATGAGAAAGGTAACCTGCTGGAGATCGACCATGCTATTAGGAGGGCCTATCTGGTCGTTTATCAAGACCTGCAGGCATAAATGCAGAGCCCCCAGTCAATGGGGCATTTGTACAAAATAATGTATCGAGTATACAAGGCAACTGAATAACTGAGAAGGAACTATGTAATACTGATATGTAATAGAATAACACAGTCAAAGATAATTTAAGCATACTTACCTGCTCCTGAATGTAAAGAGCTGAGAATGATATCATAAGTACTGTAGATGCTCAAACAGGGAACGTGAGGTTAGCCCGAATGTACCTACCTTTTCTCAACCTAAACCTTACAAACCATGACTAACTGAGCAATTCATTTTTTGAATCGATCTAACTAACATCATCAAATAGTGAAGTACTTTAGGAAGAAGATCGAAAATCATCATAATACAACCAAACTACACATGACATAAATCATACAATAATAATTGATAAGTCGGTAATATACCAACTTATCGAGCCTTTAATCATGAATTATTGCTATATTTTGATAAGATTTAGAGGTTCTTATGGTCTTTATTAATGTGTATGAAGGTACACTTGATCAAAGATAGAAATAAGGAAATTGACCCAAAAAGAGCCTAAAAGGAGTTAAAGTGTGAACTGAGCAACCAAGATGAAGATCCTGCTGAGAGATGCAGACCTCATGCGACATACACTTGCCTTGGTGCGGACCACACCTCAGACCGCATAAAGTATGGAGTTAGCTGAAGGATCTGTTAAGGAGTGCGATCACTATGCGAGGCATAAATTGCTTGGTGAGAACCATACCCCACTTTGCATAGAGCCCTAAAGTCTAGCTGAGTCACTAGTCCAACTGAACAGAGCTTTGCGATATGCACATCAAAATATGCGAACTGCACGTCGTGCCGCATAACTCCTGAAGGGCATTTTTGTCTGACTTGGTGTGACATTTTGGGAACATTCTAAAACCCAATTCATGTATATTTTTAGATAGTTTTGAATAGTTTTTTAAATAGCTTTGAGTAGTGAGCATATTTTATCTCCAAGAAAGAAGAAAAGGGTTTCACTCCAAGTCCTTCTTCCTAACTCTTGGAATCAACATTCTTGTATAAACTGATCTTGGATATTGAATATTTAGCTTGAATGAAAGGGAATTTGACTTACCCATTTGGAATTGTTCTTTATTCCTTTAGCATGAGTAGCTAAATCTCTTGTCTAGGTATGTGTTGATAATGAGTGCTTGATAAATGGGTATGAGTGTTGCTAATTTATGTTTATAATTGCTAATATGACATGGGTCTAGTTATTTCACCATATTTTAACTCTAAAATTTATTATTGCAAACATTTATTTACCTCACTTGATAGTGTTCTTGCTTGCAAAAGGTTTTTACAATTTCAAATGTGAAATTGCTAGTGGGCACTTGGGAGTCCACTTAGATTTAGACTAGAAATAGCTCAATTCAGTGGAAATACCTATTTAAGGGTCTAAGCTAGAAATATTGTGACCTCTCCAAGCATATGTTGGTTGGTTATTGTCTAAACAACGGTGTTTGAATAAAAACTGTTGGATATATGATTGTTTTATCGAGAGATTAACAAGTATACGTACAACCGATGTCATCTAGCGAGAATTTATATGAATGAGCAAGCACCCTAGCCCATATTCAATTCCCATTGGACACACATCCCTAGTCATTCCCTCTCATTATTTACACCCAATTTTACTTTATTGTCTTACTTTGAATTGCGAATTGTGACATATTTCCCAATTCCCCCTTCCTTTACTTTTATTGTTTGTGAACAAGTCACTCTCATTGTGAAGTCTTTTCTTTACAATTGACTTGGCTAGTAACCAATTCTCTGTGAGATTGACCTCGACTCCCGTTGAGAATATATAAATCTATTTTTCTCTAACAATCACTGATACCTCTATCTAGGAATTACACTTGAGCGTTTCAAAAATAGTGCCATTGCCGGGGAATTGTGTTGAATAGCCTTTTAGATTGTGAATTGAAATCACCTTATAGAGTGTTTGTCCTTTTTTGTTGGTTTTTTATTTTTTTGCATATCTTAGGTAGCCCATGAGCGAAGTGGGCAACAAAGAAAGTGTCAACGGAAGTCTTGATGGGTTCATGAACAAGGCCAATGAACCCATACCTCAAGTGGGAGTAGGTGCAATCCTCCTACCCCCAACGGTTGGAAATATCGTGTTCCATGTTACTAGCATAATGCTCCATCTAATTCAAATAGAAGGGGATGTTTGTAGGAGCAGCTCATGAAGATGCAAATAGGCATATCCACAACTTTGTGGAGATATGTCAACCATTCATCTTCCAAAATATACCCCAAGAATCCATTCGACTTCACCTATTCCCCTTCTTACTAATGGGGGAAGCCAAGGCTTTGTTGGAGGAATTGTCGGATGGGTTATTCACCTTTTGGGCTGAGTTGGTAAATGCTTTCACTACTAGATTTCCCCTCCATCATGGATGATGCAACTGAGGGATGAGATTACCAACTACCGCTAACTCCCTGATGAGCCTTTGCATGGGTCATGGTTGATATTTAAGAAGAAGCTCATGTTGTGTCCTAACCATGGATTGCCGGACAATTTCTTGCTACAAAGCTTCTTTAGATCCCTAAACTCGATGAATAAGTCCATATCCAATAATCTTAGAGGTGGTACCTTTATGGACCTACAATTTCCTCTAGCCTCGGCCCTCCTAGAGAGAATGACCAAGACTAACCAAGCTTGGCACATAAGGGAGGCGGATGTTCCTACTTCGGGAGTGGGCACATCCATCTTAATAAATGAGATACAGAGAAAGGATGAAGAGAGGGATGAGACCATGGAAAAAATGATGACACAAATTGACCTCTTGGAAAAGCATATAATGGGGCCATGTGGTGCTAAGACCGTGAATGCAGTAAGTACATCGGAGATCAAGGGTAGTGATGACGACCTAATGACTATCGTGAATGGTAAACTTTTCTAAGTAATGGCGGGTTCTCATCCCGGGTATTATTGCCCGAGGATGAAAATCAAGTTTGGAATAGGGACAAGGAACAAGATGGATATTGGAGGGACCATGACATAGAGGGTGACAGATAAAATCACCGGAACTCTAATCCTTACATACCTCTAAATAAGACAAACTCCTTATATCAACCTACCACAAGCAATCTCAGGCACTCAAAGATTGAGAACATGTTGTCCTTGGCATGGAAGAAGGTAGAAACTATAAAATACTGGGGTTAGTGAGCTCAAACGTAAAGTTTCAATACTTTATCAAACTGTGAGCACTCATTCTACCTCAATTAAATATCTTGAGGCCCAAATAAATCATCTATCCACTCAAATGAACCTGAGGATGAAGGGAACACTTCCTAGTGACACCACGTCCAATCCTAAGAATGATGCTCATGTCATGGCCATTGTTACTAGAAGTGGAAGAACAAGTGGTGTAGTAAGAGAACCCATCATGAAACCGGTTGTTGTAGCAAAGAAGCCTATTGTTGAAGTCATTATGGAGCCGTGTTACTAAGAAGAAGAGGTTGTTTGTAACAAAGATGGTGTGGAACTGGAGGTTGGGGTGAAGCTTGGTGCACCCAATGCCCCGGTGAATGTTGATGTTGATGATGAGAAGGAGGAGGCAGAATATTCTCCCCATATTGCCATTGATGTTGAGGAAGACCCTCATGTTGCTGAAAGTGTGCCAGCCACACTACCAAAGGGACTTCGTCCATACCCTCAAGGGTTAAACAAGAAGAAGGAAGAGCACAAATTCAATAAGTTTGTTGACATGTTCAACAAGCTTTTGATAAATATTCCTTTGGTTGAAGGCTTGATGCACTTGCCGGGGTACGCCAAGTTTATAAAAGAGTTGCTCAAAAAGAATAAGTTTGTCGATGTAGGCACCATTAAGATATCACACAGTTGTAGCGCTGTGATGACAAGCAATGTTTAAAAAGTTAGGATTGGGTACACTCGAGTGCATTCACCATACTGTGTACTATTGGGCTATTTGTGTTCCATAAAGCCTTGTGTGAGCTAGGGGAAACCATCAACTTAATGCCCCTAGCAATCTTTAACAAGATAGGATTGGGTACACCCAAACCTTCATCTGTGAGGCTACTCATGGCTGATCGATCCATTAAGCATCTGGTAGGAATCCTATTTGACATATTGGTAAAGGTCGACAAGTTCATTCTCTCGGCAGACTTTGTGATCTTGGATTATGAAGTAGATGTTGAGGTGCCCATCATCTTGGAGGGACCACTATTAGCCATAGGGAGAGAACTTGTGGATATTTAACTTAGTGAACTTAAACTCTAATTTGGAAGCGAAGTATGACATTCAATGTGTGCCAAATCACAAGGCTTCCAGATGAATTGCAGGTGATCTCAGTGATAGATGTTGAGCGCAAGCTTGATCATGCCCTTGAGTAGTGTGAAATGGGCAAGATGCCCAAGTTTGAAGAGTTGCCAAGTTTACAATATGATAATGTTTTAAGGACGTTGAAGTAGCAATTCTCCTTCTTGGGGCAGGGCCACGCCAACTGGATTGGCTTGCTACCCGAAAATGACTAAGGTTGAGGTACCATCATTGAGTCGCGACATTAAATTAAGCACTTCTTGGGAGTCAACCCAAGTATTTTTTTTCTTTATTTTTGCTTATCCTTTGTTGTTTTTGGTTTGGTTTTGTAATGCAAGGACCAGAGGAATGAACAAGTGAAAAAATAGGGCAAAAAAGAGATGTGCGGAGGACCGTGCAGTTTGCACAAGCCATTGTGCGCATCGTACGGCCTAACGCACTCCAAAACAAAAACCTGGGAAGAAAATTGCAAAGCGAAGGAGACGTGGCACTGGGCTGTATGGTTTGCACATGCCCAAGTGCATGTCGCACCTTCTCCGCACCACAGAACAAAAATTTGGATAAATTTAGGGCATGAAAAGGGTGAGGTGCGAAAAGATATGCGATCCACATAAGGGCTTGTGTAAATTGCATATCGCAGCACACCAAGGTAAGTTTTAAATTTTATATTGACCTACCCATTGACCTACCCAACTCGGAGATCGACCCGGCTAAATTTTCTACTTCTTTTCTCCTTTAAACTGCCACCCTCACCTATTTTTCTTCGATATTTTTCTTTAACTCTCCCAATTCTCTCCCAAAACCTCCCATAAATGCCTCAATATTTCCCAAAATCTTCTCCTTCTCCTCCATAAACTCTGTCACTACTTTCTACCAGTGCCTCCGTCATTGATTCTCAAGGCAAGGTTGTTGGGTCTCCATTGTTGCACCTTCAAAATCTTTGATTTTTGCTTCTCTTCACTTAATCTTCACTTGTGATAAGTTTCTCGACGTTAAATACATGTTTTTATGTTTATTAGGAACTAATATTGTGAAGCATGCTTGTTTAAATTACCACATTGATTTTTGGTGAGATCAAAAATTTTTGGGTCCCCAATTTTGAATTGTATTGTGGATTTTGTTTAGTATTAACTTGGTAGAACTTGAAATTCTGATTATGCATGTTGATTGTATTTGTTTTTAGCCTTAAACATCTGTGTATGGGGTAATGTATTAGTAACCCACTTGTGATTGATGCATGATTTGGACCTATGATAGATTGTGTGACATCATTCTTAAGGGCAAATCATCGTTTTTCATGAGTTTTTTTTGAAAATTGATGATTGGGGCTTAAATTTGCTACTATTATGTGCCCATGTTCTTTGTTGAATATTTTGTTGGGTGAATGATATTGTACGGGGAGGTAGAAATTGTTGATTAATTTTTGGTGCCTAACTGTTGTAATTGAAGGCTTCATGTTCTCGATGATAGACGGGGTAACGTTCTTCTTAAGGGTAGTCGTTGAGCTCTTCTTTTGTTTTTAATTGTGTTAATAGAACTCTGGACAAGTCTGAGTACCCAGATGATTTGGTGGTCATGTGTATTTTCCCCCTTTTTTTAACTGTTGGTTCCAGCTCAGTGTCATGTTCTTAATGCAAATCTTGGTCTACAAATCACATGCGTAATTCACAAAAACACAAGGAATCAAAAATTCTAACTTTGTCCTTGTGCATTTCGCATGTGGTGCGCAGATCTCAATATGGAAAACATACAAGGCACCGCACTTTGAAGATAAGCACTGCCAGTTCACTATTTGAAGTGGCGAAGCATGGTGCGATGCGTACCTTGGCTTGTACGAATTGCATCAGCTTCGTACCTCACTGCATAAAATCTATGTAGGCTTTTGTTAGCTCATGAAAAGTCATGTGTGATGTGCACTCTGTCTATTACGGTTTGAATATGGTCCGCACGAGCCATCAATCGCTTACTTTATGTTTCTACTTCTTTATATTCCGTCCTTTTTAGTTTGTTAACTTCTTTTTAGTCTTTTTATTCCACTTATGTCAAAAGCACAAAAAGATTTTGTTATTGTTTTTGAACTTACAATCTCCATGGGGAGAACATGTCTTCTAGAAGGGGAAACACAAGGCGCACACAAAAGAAACCATCAGCTGCTGAAGAAGCAAAAAATTTCTTTGGGGTTGAAGGCTAAAAGGCTATCTACAACTGTGACAAAGATATGGATTTATACACAGAGCAGAGCTTCAATCTGGAAGCTGTGGGAGATAACCTTCCCAACATCCTAGAATAGTTTGCCAAATAATAGTGTGAACTAATCCAGGATGTGCTCGATACTTATTATAAGGAGATAGTTTGGGAGTTCTTTTCCTCATACCAAGCTGTACAGTATGCCAAGGGCCAAAAGGGAGGAGCAGAGACCATTCCCCCTTTGAAATCAGTTATTGTTCGAGGTAAATAGGTCCATATTACTCCCGCTACTATGAATGTTTTCTACTGGGACACCCGCATTAAGCCTGCACCTGAACTCCTAGCCAAGTTGATTGCCAAATCCAGACCTCTCAATTGGGAAGCACCAATTATTTCTCTTGATAGGCCACCTTAGAGGGTGACATACCACGATGGACTCTATGCTTTAAGGCTAGACTGTGGTATGATTTTGTTTGGTCTTGCTTCCTACCATATCAGAATGATCAAAAGGTCACCCATGATGGGTCCATTCTGGTAGCCTCAATCATGGTGGCGGACCACATTAACATTGGGGATATTTTGGCCTTGGTGATCAAGAGAAAGGCTCATAGGAGTGGTGATGCTTTCCCTTTCCCTGTTCTTATTAGCAAACTCTGTGCAATTGTGGGCATCCTTTTCTTCAGCTGTGATACTCCAACTCCTGCCACGAGTGTGTTGGATCTTGATAATAAACTGACAGGGATGCCCCTAGATTTAAAAGATGCAGAGTGGAGACATTAGTCGAGGTTGAGGTGGATGAGTTAGATGCTGAAGGTAATGCCTCCCCTCCTTCTCAAGTTTCTTCTGAGGAACATACCCCCACAGTTGTTCCACCTAGAGGGCCTTTGACCAAAAGTGACCTACAGGATATTGTTGAAAAGACATATAGACATGAAATGCGGCTGAAGGATTTGGCACAAAAGTTGTGCAGTTTGATTGAAGCAACTGCAAAAATGGGGGTTAAGGGAGTTAGGGAGAAGGTTACCAGGCTTTTCGAATGGGTAGATACCATTTAGGGTGCTGTGAGTGAGCTCAAGAAGGATGTGGCCAAAGAAAAAGGAAAAGCTCTATTTCAAGAGGAAGATTTGTGCACCTTGCCTCAACCCTGTCATACTCGTGGCCCTATGGATAATTTATTTGCAACTTATGTAGAGGATGAGGCTGAGATTCCTGGTGCTGAGTATGCAGAGCTAGGTGATGATAAGACCACTATTTTAGCAGATCCTCAGGCATACCACAGTGACAATATACTCCAAATGGGTGGTGTAGGTCCTAGTGGAGATGCCGCAGATGATGATACAACAATTGTTGATGATGAGGCATAGTCCTCTAGGGAGTTGCACCCCTTTAAGCTTGTGGCCGTTCTTTGGCACCTTGTTTAATACCATAACCTTTTTGGAACCTCTATCTTGGAACCCGTCCTCTCTAATTGCTTGAAAGTGAAACATAGGCTAAAATCCTATGTTTGGGGGGGCGGGAAATGAAAAGGCAACATAGGCAAATTCCTAAGTTTGGGGGTGTATGTGATCAATGAAGAGAAGAAAAGAGATGTGCTTCAAATCAAGGTAGCACCTTATGTTGAATTGAAAAATTGCACCAAAAGTCCAAAATCCAATGAGCAAAATGAAAATAAAAGAATGGGTTTGACCAAATGAAGGTGTTACAAGGAGGTTGAATGATAGAAATAAAAAGGTAAAAGCTTGGGTTGTGTGAGGGAGACACAAGCTGAAGTCAAAGTTAAAAAATGTGAGCGGTGTTCAAAGTAATGATAAAGAGCATTAGGGAGGTGTAGTCACTTGAGCCATATGAAATCCTCACCTTAGCCCTAGCCAACATTGTAACCTGCAAGTCCTTAGTGATTCCGAGCTTGGCCACCCTACATTAGTGGCAATTTACATTAGTGGCAATTTACTCGACTTTGAGGGTTGCATATGCTAAAATTTTGAGCATATGATCCTTGTCCTCCGAAGGACATAATTAGGGGTCCAACTTATAAATTCCATAAGCAGGCCTTTTGGGTGAATTTTAGCCTAATTTTTGACCTAGAGCATAAATTCACTAATGGGTATCGTTGTTCTTATTTTGATGCATATATTATTATTTTGATAGTGTGGTAGTAGTCAGAGGATTCTCGAAAGAGAAAAGCTCTGGTGTAGTGGGTTTATGAGCGTGTGTTTAGCCTCCAGATAGGTTACAACTTACCTACTTTTAGACTTTTCTCATTTAAGGTGTTCATATGATAATATGCTAGTTATTGTTGGGACATTATGGTTTGAATATATTGCTCTACGGGTTTATGATCCTTGTAGATTATTTAGGAGATTTAGCATAGAATTATTGTTGGAATCCTTAGTCTAGGTAGTCGTTGCTCCTTTAAACCTTGGCGTAGTTTGAATACTACCTTTACAATTAGAGTTGGTTGCCTTGGCTTATCTTTGAGTATTCCCTTGCTTCAGGTGGGGTTCTTCGTGGATTTATAGTTAGTATAGCGGCTTTGAATAGTACCTATTCTAGGATACTATAACTGTCGTAGTACCTGTATTATGGATTTTATTTATTTTGGTTTGTTGGATGGATTTAGTTGTGCTTATTGGCTTTGTATCCCCCTTGTTATTTGTGCAATTGTTTATCTCGTCATGGCATATTGGTAAATTCACTTTGCAGTTTTTTTCTAAAGAGTGGGATTTCAGAATACTTTAAATAGTTTTGGCTTTATAAAAGGAAATGGACTATTTTATCCCTGGTTCGAGTCTGGGCATACATACTTACTATTTTAACCCCAATTTGAGTCTAGGCATGCATATTTATTATTTAAGTCACAGTTCAAGTCTAGGCATGAATATTTATTATTTAAGCCTCGATTTGAGTTCAGGCATGCATATGTATATTTAAGCCCTGGTTTTAGTCAGGGCATGCATATTATTATTTAAGTGCCAGTTTGAATCTGGACATGCATATTATTATTTAAGCCTTGGTTCGAGTTCGGACATGCATATTTATTATTTAAGTCCTAGTTCGACTCCAGGCAAACATTATCACACATTTATATTCAGAAGTCTGGTTCAATTCCTACTTGCATTATCAATGAACTCGTCTCATATAGAATATAGTGGCACTCATCAGCATCTATTTACTATTATATTTGGATTGTAATTACTACTGCTTATTATTTGCATCCACCGAGCTTATGGGGGTCCAATTTGGTTTATTAACTACTATGTGTACCTTCTAGGTTTATGGGGGTCTGGTTAGGTTGTAGCTAGGTTATTACTTTACGCGTTTTAGAGTTATTTACTTTAGTTTCCTCTATTATCTAGCTATGATAAATTATTCACTTTCTGACTCCTCTTTATTACCCTTAGTGCATATTCGCATTTTATTATACTTATATCTTATTTGAGCTTAGTCGAGATATGATGCCTACTGAGTACCGCATGTTTTGGTACTCATACTACACTTTTGCATTTTTTTCTTATGCAAACACTAGTACGAGTTATCGCTGCTGATGTAACCCTCGTGCAGGGCTACGAATCGGAGACTTAGGGTGAGCTCTTAGCGATCGGAGTTGATCTACCTCCCTCTATTTTTAGACTAGTCTTCTATTGTGATTTTTAAGACTATTTTGTATATATATATATATATATAGTATATATATATATATATATATATATAATATATATATATATATATGTATTTTATGCTTGTTCCCCATTAATATAATGACAATTGATACCCTGGTGCGCACCACCCGCCCTCTTGAATATAATGGCAATTGATACCCAGGTGGGGTCCTACACAGTACTGACAAGGATTACCAATTTATGAATAGTACTCATCATTCAACAAATATTTATCCCTAGATGTCATATTAGAAGAGTAGTAAAAAAAGAAGAAAAAAACTATCTATAAAAGAAAATAAAATATATACAAAAACTTAAACAAATAAAAAGAAAAAGTCTAATATAGATAAATGATTAATTTTTAAGTCCTCGGCAACGGCCAAAAAACTTAATGCATCCTAACGTACATGCAAATGTATGCGTTCATACAATTAATATAGTATTGAGAGTCCACATATCGTACCCACAGGGACTTGTCGATTAACTATTTTACTAAATTAAACTAGTTCTAATTATTTATCCAAGCGTAAAATTCTAAAGATAAATTTATGATTAACTAATCTAGAAATAAAAAATGAAGAAGTTAATTAATGAATAATTAACCAAACAAAGATCAGATTTTCACCTAATTAATGTGATAAAATCAATCTAGGATTATGGATTCGCTAACAATCATGTTGAGTAAGCAATTTCATGACTTGTTTATTTATCTAATTGTTTATTTACGTGGTTGATGACATGATTATGGTCTTCCGAGCCTCTAATCGTCTATCTAGAATAGTCTCACAACTACATCATTGAGCGGGGATGTAATATTCTATTTCAAATGAATTTATATGTATTTCCATTTCGTAACCAAGTAAGGCGTTCTAGATATATTCCTATCCTAGCCACAAATCTACTCTTTACGTTACAAAAGATAGATCTTACTCTCTATATTCTTCGTTCTATCCCAATGATTCTTCTTCCGAGTTCACACAGAGAATATATATTTATTTTAATTGTAGCTAACTATTAAAATAGTAAACACAAAAATATAAGAATAACTAATATGATAAACAAATAATTGAATCAATCATCTACTTTAACAATCATGTATTTAGCTACCATAATTCTAGAACGAGAAGTTTAACTCCACATAGACATGGACCAATTATAATAAATCATCCAAATAAAAACGTAAAAATAAATACTAAAGGAGAAGAAAAGATGAAACTAATATTCTCCGACCTCCACGGCGGCTCCTATCTCATCGTAGGTCAAAAGTTATGTAAGAATCGGGATTGAGGATGTATTTATAGAGTATGAAAAAATAACCCCTTTTATTACTTAGATTTGGAGTAAAAGAAAGATGAAAATTTTCTGGATTAGGCTTTCGTGCAACGCCCCACCATAGCGCCATCTTTGGTGTTCAGTAGTTTAGGGTCTGGGGCGACGCGAAATCATTGCCCCACTTCCCAGATTTTCTTCTTTTGCTCTCCTTTTCTCTCAGAACGTTGCTAAGTCCATTCCAAAACTTTTATGCTTCCATTTTAGCTCTCATGGGTCATTTTTCTCCACATTCTCCCTGCAAAGTATCTAATCACATATATTAGCTCATAATCAAGAATATGCAAATGTACATAGGGATATACATCACTTTTGCCCTCAAAACAAGGCTAAAACATGGGTAAATAAGGCAAGCGAGCATATTATTATGGATTCGTAAACAATCATGTTGAGTAAGCAATTTCATTGATTTGTTTGTTTATCTAATTGTTGGTTTACGGGGTTGATGACATGATTATGGCCTTCTGAGCCTCTAATCGTCTACCCAGAATAGTCTCACAACTACATTATTGAATGGGGATGTGAAATTCTATTCCAAATACATGCATATGTCTTCCCGTTACGTAACCAAGTAAGGATTCCTAGGTATATTCCTATCCTAGCCACAAATCAACTCTTTAGGTTACAAAAGAGAGATGTCACTACCTATATTCTTCTTTCTATCCCAATGATTCTTCTTCTGAGTTCACAAAGAGAATATAGATTTATTTTAATGGTAGATAAGCATTAAAATAGTAAGCACAAGAATAGAAGAACAACTAATATGATAATCTTCACAAATTGAATCAATTGTGTACTACAACAAATATGAAGCTACCATAATCCTAGAACGAGAAGTGCAACTCCACATAGACATGGAGCAATTACAACAAATCATCCAATGAAAAACATAATAACAAATAATAAAGGAGAAGAAAAGGCGAATCCAATATTCTCTAGTCTCCACGGTGGCTCCTAACTCTTCGTAGGTCAAAAGTTATGTAAAAATCATGATTGGGGATGTATTTATAGAGTATGAGAAAAATAACCCCTTTTCCTACTTGGATTTAGAGTAAAAGAAAGCTGGAAATTTTCTGGGTTAGTCTCTGGAGTGACTCCCCACCATAGTGCCAACTTTGGTGTTCTGTAGTTTAGTCTCTGGAGTTACTCCCCACCATAGTGCCAACTTTGGTGTTCTATAGTTTAGTGTCTGGGGCAACGCGCCACCATAGCCCCACTGCCCATATTTTCTTCTTTTGCTCTCTGTTTCTCCCGAAACTTTGCTAACTCCTTTCCAAAGCTTTTATGCTTTCGTTTTAGCTCCCATGGGTTGTTTTTCTCCATATTCTCCCTGCAAAGCATCTAATCATATATATTAGCTCATAATCAATAATATGCAAATAATCATAGGGATATACATCACTTTTACCCTCAAAACAAGGCTATAACATGGGTAAATAACGCAAGCGGGCATATAAATATGCCCAAGATCAACAAGCTGCTAGAACGATGATTTTAATGCCCAAACTGCTTCGAGAAGCTGCGAAATGCAATCACACTATCAAGAAGTCAATTTACGCATTAAAATAAGACAAACGATACCCATATTGCTAAAAGTATAGCCGGGTTGAAATTTCTGTCACAAGTGGGCTTGTGGTCCCCTGCAACCCAAAGTTGGAAACAAAAAACACCACAATGTTTTCCATGTTTCCAGGAGTTCATGCTCCAAAATTGAGCAGAAACAGACCATAAACAAAGGCTCAAACAACCCAAAAATAAAGGAATTAAAGAGGGAATTTAATGGAGAAATACCAAAAATTAACATAAAAACCTACCAATTTAAGAAGTTACAAACGAGCAAGGACCAGAAATATATAATCCTCAAAGTTATTGTATTGATCAGGTGAAGAAATGGAGGTGTTTAGAGCAAAAATTGTGAGGGAAACGAGGTGTAAGTTTAATTTAAAATGAAATTGAGAAGAAAGCTTAAATTTATACACTGCCAGGATTTTGCTAAAGTTGGACTTTTTCTCGCAAATGCGACGGCATGGATGAATAGTAGCCACCACAAATGCAGACAAATTATCACAAATGTAGAAATTCCAAATGCAGTGGATCTCCACAAAAGCAAAAACCCTCCACCAAAGAGAAATCCGTAAATGCGGTAAAATCACCGCAAATGTGGAAACTCTGCAAATGCGAAAAAAATCACTACAAATGCAGAAAATCCATAAATACAGCAAAAATGTCCACAATTGCAGACACACCAGACTCAGCAAAAATCAACTAAGTTTAAAATGCTCGGATGGACCCTCGGGATTCGTTTGAGGTCCCACAGAAATAAATGAACTATGCTACTCAACTAATAATGGCATTCCGGAATCAATAAAATTGACAAAAATCCCAACGGATGTTGATTTAAAAAAAAGGTGGGCCCCATGCCCAAAACCAATCTTAAGCCAATGTTTCCAAAACAAAACTCCATGGTTCAAAATGAGTCTAGAAGCCTCGAGACCCAAACCAAAGGTCCCTTTATCCCAAAGTTGACATTCCGGAGCTAATTACACTTTCAGAATTCCATCCGAGGTCGTCTTCTCCGAATGTTAACCCAAGTTAAACTTCCAAGTTCAACAGGCTAGAAAACACAAAACGCAAGGCAAAACTAAATTGAAAGCTCCCAGACCCTGACCCAGGGTCCATCACAACCAAAATCCACAATCTGAAGCTAACGAAACTGTCACAATTCGATTTCGAGCATGTTTACCAAGAATGTTGGCAGAAGCCAACAATATCATAAGTTTAAGCTCTAAAATAGAGAAACGACCATAACAACAAAATGAACGGCCAGGGCATTGAACCACCAGTCCCAACAAGCCATAAATGCATAAATGCTGGAATAACTTGAAGGGTCATTACAATTAGGCCCGTGTGATCCTATTGCTTGTTTAAGTGATCTGAGACCTTTTTTCTTATGAGGGCATGTGAATTAGGATATTAGGTGATGTTGATAAATTTCAAAAATGAGTTAAATGAGCATGTTTGGTAAACTATTGATTTTGAGTAACTTCTTGAGGATTAGATGTTGTCACTTGATTGTTCTTATAACCCTATGGAATTCTTGGACGTGTGTTTTATAGAGGGAATTGCTTATATAAAGTTCAAATATGATTGACTAATCATTAGTACCAACCGAAGTCATGCATTGTGCTTAAAGTGGATTTTTCTTGGCTTGTCATGATGTCAATGCACTTGTGCTTTTGTGTCCTTTGAAAATGATTAGAGTTTTGAATTTGCTTTTTAGACAAGCAATAGTTCAAGCTTAGTGGTTTTATAAGTTTGTATTTTACCAATTTATTTAACTCTTAATCTCATACTTTTGCTAGTCTAATTTATAAAAATAGTGCAATTGAGATGATTTACCTCTACTTTACAATTTTATGTGATTTTTAAATGATCGGGAAAGGAATCAAGTGAAAACAAATAAAAATGGAGAAATTTTTGGAATTATAGGCAAACTAGCGCAATTGCACTAGATAGGCGCGATAGCGCTGAAGGAAATGGTCAATACTGGTCAAGGCATGTGCGTGATTACACCTGGGTAGAGCACTAATACTGTGCTGTGTGAGCTCCTTGAGTGTGATAGTGTCGCATTGTGCCTGCGCGAGAAATGCGGCTAAAATGATGTTTCACACTTATCCCCATTCAAAATAAAATACCTCTCAGCCATTTGGGAAAGTATCTTTGGCTATTCACACAACTTTGGCAAGCTTGGAGACCATGTTCATCACCCTACACCATTTGAGTGAAGATTGTAGGCTTTTATTTTAAAATTCTTAGTTCCTTTCTTCAAACTCTTGTTTTGAATTGATAAATTTTAGGTGTAATTATTGAATTAATATTGGGTTATCGTATTAGAGATAATAGAATATTCGGGAACTAATTCTTATCTTGTTCTTTTACTCAATTATATTGTGTGGGTCTATTGAATCTTTCATGATTTCATTACATAGTTGATGGTTGCAAACATCAATTTAGCTTATTAATTGTGTTCTTCCTTGAGAGAGGAGTTCTTCAATTAGGTAAAGATTCAATAGTAGGGAATTAGGATTTCCAACATAAATTGAGGCTATAAATAGCTTGATTTAGGAAATTGTCATCTATGATTTGGGGCTAGAAATAGCCGAACTCACCTAAGCTAATTTGGTTGTTTTATTTCCTAACTGTGGAGATTCTAGAGAACCCATGATGAACACATGTTTGATTGGTTCAAAAACAATAAACATACTTCTAACAAGGCTATCCATGCATTAATTGGGTTTAAGTCATGTTAATTGAATCCCAATACCATATCTCCATTGTTATCCTTGCTTTGTCAAAGTCCTTGATAAAGCCTATCTTATATTCGATTGAATTTTATCTTTGTTCTTGTTTCTAAATGAAAATCCCCCAAAAAATTTTGTCTTTCCATTCTTGGACATTAATAAGTTATTTTAATTCCTTATTCTCTCAATTGCCTCTACATTGTTCTCCATGGATTTGACCCTGATATTGCATTGGGTTACTTATTATTTTGCTTGAAAATCACCACCACCTCCTTCAGGTGAGTTGTTTTGATCGTCATCAGGCTCCCACCAAATTTCTTGGTCAATGCTATCTCTTGCTTCTAACGTAAACTTCCAGGTCAGGGAACCCCCACTACACTCTACGACATGATGTCTTTTCCTTTTGCAATATTTATTCCATAGAAAGTTTGTTGACATTGGTTTTGTGGTTTTAAAGATCCACCATTGTTTATCAAAAAGGTCCTTGGAAACATCAAACATAGATAAAAAAACCCAACCCTCCTTCAACTCTAGGAAAACATAAATCAAACCAAGCAACCTAGTGCTTATTTCTCCCAGCTTCTTTGAAATTCCATAAAAATCTGGCAAAGATTCTGTGCAAATCATGAGTGACACATTTACAGGGATTTATAATAGACAATAAGTAAATAGGGAAGCTTTGCAGCACACTATTTATCAAAAACAATTGCCTCCAAAAGAAAGAAGTTTCCTTTTCCATGTCTGCCGCTTGTTCTACACTTTCTTGATCAATTCAGAAATGTGGTTTTTCCTTTTTCTAGCATGTCCAATAAGACATCCTAGATAAGTGAAAGGAAACTTACCTCTAGTGAAACCATTGCTATCTTTCACCTCTTGAATAGTAGCTCTAGTTGTCTTATGATATGCGTAGAAAAAAAATTCTTTATTTATCTTTTGCCATGACTGCCTCTTATATTTTCCCAGTTTTTGCATGATAATTTGTTAACACTTTTTATTAGCTGAGGCAAAGATGATGGTATCATCTACATAGGCAGTGTGATTAATATTCTCACTCCATTAAGGCAACCCAATCCCTTTAAAGTCCTCATTATAGAATAAATTATTAAAAGATCTAGATAAAACCTCTGCAGATAGGATAAACAGATCTAGGGATAGAGGGTCTACCTTCTTGACCCCTCTAGTAAAGTGGAAGCATCCATGAGCTTGACTATTAATCAGTATAGAGTACCAATTATTGTCAAGCAACCTCCAAATCATATCCACCACCAAACTGTCAAATGTGAAGTTTAATTACCACATTAGCAAGATTACCTCTCTTTCTGATGTCTGTGATGATTTCTTGAGCCAATAATACATTCTCAAAGATATTCCTTCCTTTTACAAATCCAGATTGATTTTGTGAGATACGCTTAGGGAGAATCTTTTTCCATTTTGTCATGCAGCAGCCAAGAGAAGAGTTTGTTAGGAAAATTTCTTAGGGTAATTGGCTTCATATATGAATAACCGCACCATATCCTTCTTTGGTAATAGGACCAAAATAGTGTGTGTGATAGACTTAGTGAGAGTTTGACCATAAAAGATAGCCTGCACGACTATGTTTCCCTACAATATCCCAATAACTTTGGAACAAAAGTCAAGTAAACCCATCTGGACCACTAGCACTATCTCTATTAAGTTCAAAAATCACCACTTTTACTTCCTCTTCAATGCTATGGGCTTTCGGCAGTCTATTGTCTTCATCTGTCTATTTCTTGAAGAATATTTAGAAGAGTGAGTTCTCTAGGATCATTTTTACTAGTGAATTGCTCCTGAAAAAATTAAATTGCTTCATCAACAACTTGCTCATTACATTTTGCCCAATCACCATTGCTCCTCTTCATTTTGTGTATAGCCAGTCTCTTTCTTTCCCCCTTACTAAACTATAGAAGAACTTGGTATTTCTATCATCTTTTATGAATCATTGAATCCTTGCTTTTTGTCTCCAATACTCCTCTTCAAACATCAAATATTGAATCAATTCAGCCTGTATCTTTTGAAGTATATCCCTGTTAGAAACAATGGGGAATTATTCAAATAAGTCTTCCTTAATACTGAAAATATCTTCCATGACTGCTAGTTGATAAAATATATCACAAAACGTTTCTTTGCTCTATGCTGCTTGATCAATTTTAGTCTTCTTTATTTTGAGCTTTAGGTTAATGAACACATTCTCAACATATATAGATTCCCAAGCACCTTTTACCATATTCTTTGAACCATCTGTATCAACCAAGGGTTTTAACAAATTAGAAGGTTTTTAAGTTGTATTGGTTGATCCCCACATGCCAAAAGAAGAGGTGCATGATCTAACCTAGTCCTGGCCAGATGATCCATCTCTACATTGCCAAAAATAATCAGGAAGGCTTGATTTACTAGCAATCTATAAAGTCTTTTGAATATACACGTCTCATCAGCTCTTCTATTCCACTAAGTGAAGGGACTACCTTTGAAATTAATATCAATGAGCTCACAAAAGTTAATACAAAAGGCAAAATCTTCATGCTCTTGTGGGTAAAGAAGAAGTCCACCAATCTTTTATACAGGGTCACAAATGACATTGAAATCATCTCCTACCAACCAACTGTCACGATCCATTTCTCGATCATGATGACACCTACAACCCCCAGTAGATGAACTAATTATCGTAGCTAAAAATGATTAGTAATGTGCTACTATCAAATAAGCATACAGAAGAACAGTATATAAGAGAAAGCAAGGGAACAAGATAAAGAAATAAACAACAAGAATGCACAAGCAGAAACTAAACCAAACCCAAAACCTGGTATAATAATAGAAGAGCTGGAATTACATCAACAGAGTACAAAGGATACAAAGAATATAAACATATGTCTCCGAATAGTAAAAGAGTACGTAACACAAAGGATGAAGTAAAAGCTATGCTACGGTCACGAAGAGCTCACCCTCAGTCTTTGATAGTCCAAAAGATCAGCCCGCACAAGTCTTTAATGAATCAGCGGTGATGGCCCATACTAGGATCCTCACTAGGAAGATGCATAGTGTAGTATGAGTACCAATTGCTAAGAAATTACCCAGTAGGTACCATAGGCCGACTGGGCGCATATAAGATATAAAGGCAATAATATAGCCAAAAGAAACAAGTAGTCACAGAAACAACAAATAAGTACAAGGAAGCTAGCACATAAGGATACAAACATCATAGAACACAAGTAAAGGAAGAAAGAACGCACCTTGGGTGCTTGCAATAATAGTATATAAAGAGAGTTTAAAAATAAGGCGGTATACCGGCAACCTCAAGTAAAAAGGGAAGAAGGAAAGGAAAATAATGATAACATCCTCGAAAAAAAGACTAACAACAAAGTCATGCTAGTAACACCACTATTATGCAAAAAATAAACAACTGATAGCCCAAGTAAAACCATCAAGTGAACCAAATGTACATAATACAACTCCCAATTTCCAGTCATCGAATATAACCATAATCAGGATAAATATGGTGATAGAATGGCAATACATAATAGTATACCTACAGTACCACAAGCGCCCATATACCCGAGGAACACATACAAGTGAAAATAAACCCTATGGCATCCCATACTACCAAAGCATACACTGAGCAAACATCAAACAAGGGTGGATCCAAACACAATATGCATGATGTGATGTGATATATTAAAACCAAAAGTGATAGTAGTGTCGTATGTTACCCTCTCCGGTACCTAAAAGGCCCCATAGAGGAAGGAATTATTATAGGGATTTCCCCGAGTACCTCAACTCCACCATACACTGACCCCCCCATCTCTGACACTCACAATATGTAGCCCCTGGTCTAGATAGGCAAGGTTAATGGAGGTCCACTCGTAGACCACATACTAAATCTCATAACCTCAATATAATCATCCGGAGTTTAATTGAATCCAAATAAGTCACAAGATCACAAAAATGCACGCTCGGGGTTCTACTCGGATCTAAATAAGTTAATCAAGTCTCAAAATCCCCAACAAGGGTTCCCGGACATAACCGGGTCTAAAATAGCAGTAAAACCAGGTGGTTGCTTAGTCTGATTGAGTCTAGTATCATGTCAAGTCAATAGTAAAGCATGTCTAGCACCATGGCTCGATCAGGCCTAGTGTAAGTAGGAAAATAGTGGTAAATGATCTCTTTAACTCTTTCTTACCCCAAGAAGATCCATGAAAACAACTCCAAACCTTTTCTAACTATTTTTACCAAAAACGGGCCCTTGGGGCCATGCAGGGTTTGGAAAACCATTTATAGTAGGCTCAAAGCCAAAAACGTAGTAAAATCATGTTGAAGTCTCTTTATATGTATGATAATGGCATGCTCAATCACAAATAGTATCCCAACGGCTCACAATCAATCCATTGGCCCTGCACATGCTTCAATCATCTACAACAAACATATCCAGCTCTATAATAATAGTATCGATGTCTGATATTCGTGGACGTTCCTAAATAACCCACCATCTATGGTCCAAAGTCAAATACAAGGCCACAAAGGACCACAGGGGTTATACTATCAACTACAGTGAGTACTACAATCATTAGAGTGAAAATAAGATGGACATGAAGAAATGGATGAGGTCTGGGGTACCAAGCTAACAAACCCAACCCAAGGATGCTAGTTAGTACAATTATAGCCTATATATGTAAAGTCTAGAAGAGTTAAATATTAACTACCTATCGTTAGAGGACAAGATTCTAGAATGACGATATCCAAGCCCGAACCACTCTAAGAAGCTCCAAAAGGAAATCACACTACCATAACCATAAACTATGCATTAAAATAAGACCAACAATACCCATATTGCTATAATAATAGCCAAGTCAAAATCTGGGTCAAAAGCAAGCCTATGGGGCCCATAATTGGAAATCGGAAATAAAAAAGTGCACGATGATCATAACGATCCCAAGAGTGCATGCTCAAAGAATCAAAGGAATAGGACCAAAAATAGGGGCTAAAATAGTACACCCAACAAGAGAATTCAAAGAGGAAATTTAAAGGAATTTAATAAGAAATTAGCAAGGAACATACCAGATTAAGGCAGAGAAAATGATCACGAAGCAATGATAATCTTTCTCCAACAATTTGATGACCATAGGTGGAGAAAATGGAGTTTGGGGAGTTAGCTTTAATGGTGGAAACGAGTTGGTTTGCAAATGAATTGAAAAAGAAGAGGAGGGCAAAGTTATAGGTTGCCAACAATCCCATGCATGAGCAGCAGCGCGATGCCTATGCAGCCCATGTGTACGCGGGTGGGCACCGGCGCACGCGTAGGCCAGGAGTTGGCCAAGCCAGGCGCTGCCCAACGCGCACGCGACTTGGCTACTGTGCATGCGGCCATGCACACGTGGCCCAGCGATGCGTAGGTAGAGGCCAAGCACAGAGGAAGGATGGCACACTATTGTGTGGACGTGGCTAAGCTCCCACGTAGGCATAGGCCTTTTGGTGCCATGACAACAAACAACTGCCAATAGCAATGCCAAAAGGGAATTTTTACTCCGACGGACACTCGGGAACACATCTGGGGTCCCGTAAACCCAAATGAGCAAAGCTATTTGACTAAAAATGGCATTCCAAACTCAATGGAATAGATCAAAATACAAACGGAGGTCGATATAACAAAAAATGGGCCCCACGCCCAAAAACCAACTTCATGCCATCTTCTCCAAAATGGAACACCAAGGCCTAAAACGAGTCAGGAAGCCTATAGAACCAAAACAAAGGTCCATATAGCCCAAAGTTGACATTCATGAGCTAACAACATTGTCATAATTTCCATTCGAGGTCATCTTCTTCGAATATTGACCAAAATCAAACTTTCAAGATCAATTAGCTAGAAAACACAAAAACCAACACAAAACCAAACCGAAAGCTTCCAGACCCCGACCAAGGGTCCATCTAGACCAAAATCCATGCTCCAAAGCTAATGAAACTATTAAAATTTGATTTCGAGTGCGTTTACCAAGTTATGTTGACCAAAGTTAACAATATCCTAAGTTAAGGCTCTAGAATAGGGATACGACCATAAAGACCAAATGAACGACCAGGGCACTGAACCACGCATCCCAGCAAGCCATAAATGACTTGGGGATGCTACAGGTAAGCTCTAATAATACAAAGAAGCATAAATGTTATAGGAAAGCTCTAATAGTACCAGAAAGGTCATTACATCATCCACCATTAAAAAGGACTTTCGTCCATAAAAGTCAAGAACAAGAGAGTACCTGAACGCTCAAACAGCTGCAGATACTAAGGCCGCATATCTCTCTTGGTCTTCTAGGTAGCCTCTTCAACTGGATGGTGCCACCACTGAACCATAACAATCAGAATCTCTGTACATCTTAATCTCCTAATATATCTGGCCAAAATAGCTACTAGCTCCTCAATAAAGGCTAAACTCTCATCCAACTGAATCATATCCCACTATAACACATGAGACATATCTTGAACATACCGTCGCAATATTGATACATGGAAAATTAGGTGCATAGCTGAAACTATCGAAGGCAACGCTAACTAATAGGTAATCCCAATAACTCTGAAGAATGTCAAAAGGCCCAATGTACCTGGGTCTAAGCTTGCCCCGCCTACAAAATCTCATCACGCCTTTCATGGTATCTGTCTAATGAATCTGGCCTAGACTCCAAATTATCAAAATAACTCACCGGTGATCTACAACGCCTACCATACAAAGCCTCAAAAGGTTCCATGCCAATGCTCAAACGAAAACTATTATCATAAGCAAACTCGTCCAAAGGCATATACTGAACCCTAGAACCTCAAAAGTCAAGAACTCAGGCCCGAAGCATGTTCTTCGGGACCTAAATTATCCTCTCAAACTGGACATCTATATGTGGGTGAAATGGGGTACTAAGCTGAACCTCTGTACCCAAATCTCGATGAATAACACTCCAAAATTAAGATGTGAACTGAGTGCCGCGGTTTGAAATGATAGAAGCTGGGACCCGATGCAACCGATCAATCTCAAGAAGATAAATCCGAGCCAACCTCTCTGCATTATAAGTAGTTTGAATCGGCTAGAAGTGCTCTAACTTAGTCAACCGATCAACAATCACCCAGATAAAGTCAAACCCTCGAGAAGTATGAGTCAATCAAACTAGGAAGTCCATGGTGATCCCTTCGTTCTTCCATTTAGGAATGGGAATTCAGTGCATCAATCCACCAGGCCTCTAGTGCTCAAACTTCACCTGCTAACAATTCAAGCACCGAGATACAAACTCCGCCATGTCCCGCTTCATACCACTCAACTAGTAAAGCTATCTCAAATATTTGTACATCATAGTTGCGCCAGAATGAATGGAATATCTAGAACAATGAGCCTCCCAAAGAATCAACTGAATTAAATCCCCAACTCTCGGAACAGAAAGGAGACTATTAAACCTCAGAACCCTATTTGAATATAAAGTAGCCCAGCTGGCCTCACCCCGAACAACCTGATCACGAAGGTCACACAACCGCTGATCCTCAAACTGATGGCTCTGAATCTAATCAACTAAGGTAGAACAAACAACATTACTGGCGAGAACTCTGCTATAATCTGACAAGTCAAGCCTAACCAAACGATTAGCCGAGGACTGGATGTCCAAGGACAACAACTATTCTAAAACTAAATGTAAATCTAGGTTGCCCATACTCATTATCTTCCAAATCAAGGCATCCGCTACCACATTTACCTTGTCTGGATGATAAAGAATGGTGAAATCATAGTCCTTCAGTAACTCAATCCATCTCCTCTGCCTCGAGTTCATCTCTCACTGACTCGTGATATACTGAAGACTAGTGATCGGTGAATATCTCCCAGTGAACCCCATATAGGTAGTGCCTTCAAATCTTGAGTGTGAAGACTACCGCCGCCAATTTTAAGTCATGAGTGGGGTAGTTACACTCGTGAACCTTCAGCTGCCTCAACACATATTCTATCGCTTGACCCTGCTGCATAAGCACATAACCAAGACCAACCCTAGAAGCATCACAATATACCGAGAAGCTCTGACTCTCAACTAACAAAGTCAACACTGGAGCTGAAGTCAATAAGGCCTTAAGCCTCTTAAAGGTATCCTCGCACTGATTCGACCACTGAAATAGGACATCCTTCCTAGTCTACCTAGTCAAAGGTGCTGCTATAGAAGAAAACCCCTCAACAAACTTTATGTAGAACGTTGCTAACCTAACAAAGAAGTAGTAGGTCTTGGCCAATCACGAACAACATATATCTTCCCTAGCTTCACTCTAATCCCATCCTTAGACACCACGTGTCCTAAGAATGCAACTAACTCAAGCCAAAACATGCACTTTGAGAACTTGGCATAAAGCCGGTGACCTCTCAAACTCTTGAGTATAATCCTCAAGTGTTGCTCATGCTCACCTCTACTTCACAATTATATCAGGATGTCATCTATGAAAATTATCATAAATGCATACAAATACGGGCTAAGAACCCTGGGCATCAAGTCCATAAAAGTCACGGGGGCATTACTAAACCTGAAAGACATCACCAGGAACTCATAGTGGCTATAACATATCCTGAATATTATCTTAGGGATATCCTCCGCCCAAATTCTCAACTGGTGGTAGCCTAACCTCAAATCTATGTTTAAAAATATGGCTGAACTATGAAGCTAATCAAACAAGTCATCTATGTGTGACATCAGATACCTATTCTTCACGGTTACCTTATTTAGCTGCCTATAATCAATACACATCTACACCGACCCATATTTATTCTTCACAAAAAGAATTGGAGCACCCCAAGGTGACACACTTGGCCTAATAAAACCTTAGCTAACAAGTCCTAGAGCTTCTCCTTAAGCTCTCTAAACTCAGCTGGAGCCATACAGTAAGGAGAAATCAAAATGGGTCTAGTGCTCGGCTCTAACTCAATAGAAAAATCAATATCTCTCTAGGGTGGATGGCATGGCACATAGGTAAGGAACACATCTAGGAAATCTCTAACCACATGAACTGACTCAAGGGAAGAAAGGTCGGCACTAGCATCTCGGACATATGCTAGATAATCCAAACACTCGTGATAAATCAACTTCCTAGCTTGAAGACAAGAGATGATCCTAGATTATGCACGGCTGACAGAATCTTGCAACACAATCGAGGATATACCAGGCACGATTATGGTAACAGTTTTGGCATAAAAATCCAAAACCTCTTGATAAGGGGATAACCAGTCCATGCTCAGAATCACATCAAAGTCTAACATATCAAGAATCATCAAATATCCTGAAGTCTCCAAATCACCAACAAAAATCAAACAAGATCTCACAATCCAATCCATTACTAAAGAATCTCCTACTGGGGTCAAAATTGATATATGCACAGATAACGGCTCATTGGCTAGCCCTAAACAAGGCAAATAGTAGGCAAAAACATACGAGCAAGTAAATACAGGATAAAATAAAGCCAATGCTGACTGACGTCATATAGAAATTGTACCTCTGATCACAACATCTGAGGCATCTTCCTCGGATCTTCCAGGGACCACATAAAATTGATGATGACCACCTCCTGACAAACCGCCATCCCTACCACAGATACTGCCATGCTGGGCACCACCTCTAGCCTGACCACCACCTCCTCTAGCCAGTTGCTCAACTGCATAGATAGGTTGAGCTGGCTGACCAGCTGGCTGAACTGTACCCCATTTGGGAAAATTTCTAGCATAATGACCACTGACCCCATACTCGTAGAAAGCCCCTGACGGCCTAAACTATCAAGATTAACTAGCTGAACCTGTATGGTCACTACGGCTTGATGCCCCAGAAGTTGTACCCTTCGAAGACTGACCACTATAGCCCTGCTGACTACTCTGACCCTACTCAAACTGAGACCCACCAGAAGACTTAAGTAATGCTTGAACCATCGGCTAGATTGACCCTGGTGCTACTTTGGTTAATAACCTTGGCCCCACTATCCTGAACCTATACCACTGTGATGAGAACTACTGTAGTCGCCCTAATATTGAGGCTTTTTATCTTTAGACCCCAGATCATGGTGGTATAAATCCTCTATAGTAGGAACATAATCTATAATAGCCTGGAAGGATCGCCCGCTAGTAACTAACACCTCAGCTGACTATCTGAATAATAGTCTTAAACCCCAAATTAATCGTTGAACTCTGTTAGGCTCAGTGGGGATAATCATAGCCCCAAATAGAGCAAGCTGATGAAAGTTAGTCTCGTACTCATATACAGTCATGTATAATTATAGTGAACTACTCCCAACGATGCTCCCTATCGCTCTATGGCAAGAACTTAGCCATAAAGGCCTCATAGAACTCTGACAAAGGTAACAGAGGTGATGAAGATAGTCTGCAAGAATCCTGGGCCCTCAACCATAACTTAGTTAGGCCCTCCAGCTGATAAGTAGTGTACCTAACTACATGAGCATCCAGGAAACCCAAATGGTGTAGCATCTCCTCACAAGTAGTAATAAAATCATGCGGATTCTGACCAGGAGTACCAGAAAATCTAGGTGGAGCAAATATCAAAAATCTACCCAGAGCCTTCTGCTCCATTTCTATCATCAGAAGACGGGGATCAAGAGGCTGTGCAATAGATGCTACTAGAAGAACATTAGCACAGGGAGCCACAGTAGCAGGTTACACTCCTATACTTTTTGCACCCAAGGCTGCCCCCTGAGAGGATGTTTGTGCTACCTCAGATGGCTGACCCTCAATCATTCCTAACAAGTTAGAAGTAAGCCCCAAACATCTGATGAAGGAGCTGGGGCTGAAGTTGGCACAGAAAATTGGTGCTGGCACTGCTTGTCCATAGGTTGTTCCCCGATCCATAGGCTGCTGCTGTGGAATAATCTCGGGCTCATACTGAAGGTCAACCTTGACCCTAGGAGCTTTAACTTGTACCACTGCTCGGGCATGCCCCCAGTCTCTACCACTATGACCTCTCCGATTTCTAGCTGGAGTCGGGGTTGCTGGAGTTAAAGGTCTGCCCCCACCTAATATCGAAGATCTCATACAAACCATCTGTGAGAGAATAAACTAAAACAAGTGAGATTTCAGGATACCATCAAGGATAGGACGCACGATATAGAAGCAAGAAGAGAGTCATGTTTCCTAAGATGCCACTGTAGCCTCCCAAAGATTGAGTACGAATGTATTTTTGCCAATCTGCAGGACTCTACTAGACATTGACTCCTATACTGATGACACTAGTGAACTTAGGGTCTAATACAAAGTTTTCACGACCTGATTTCTTGGTCATGATGGCACCTACAACCCCCAAATAGGCAAACTAATCCCCGTAGACGGGAATGGTTAGTAATGGGCTACTATCTAACAAGCACATGGAAGAACAGTAAATAAGAAGAAGCAAGGGAACAAGATAAAGAAATAAGCAACAATAATGCATGAGTAGAAGATAAACACAACCCAAAACCTAGTATCATAGTATAAGAGCTGGAACTATATCAACAGAGTACAAAGGATCAAAAAGTATATATACATATGTCTCCGAATAGTAAACGAGTACATAATACAAAAGATGAACTAAATGCTAAGCTCCGATTGCCTAGAGCTCACCCTCAGTCTTGGATAGTCCAAAAGATCAGCCTGGACTAGTCTCTAACAAATCAACGGCAATGGTCCACACTAGGATATGCCCCAGGAAGATGGAGAGTGTAGTATGAGCACCAATTGCTAAGCAATGGGTACCCAGTAGGTATCATAGGCCGACTGGGCACATATATGATATAAAGGAAATAATATAGTAGAAAGAAACAAGTAGTCACAGAAACAACGAATAAGTACACGGAAGCTAGAACATAAAGATATAATAAGAAAAGAACATACTAGGCTAGCTAATAGAAATATACATCATAGAACCTAGGTCAAGGATGAATGAACGCACCTGGGGTCCTTGCAATAACAGTATATAAAGAGAGGTTAAGAAGAAAGCAGTATACTGGTAACCTCAAGTAAAAAGGGAAGGAGGAAAGGAAAATAATGATAACATGCTCGAAAATAAGACTAACAACCAAGTCATGCTAGTAATACCACTATTATGCAAAAAATACATAATACATCAAGTGAATCAAATGCACATAATACAACTCCCAGTTTCTAGTCATCGAATGTAAGCATAATCATGATCAATATTGCAATAGAATGACAAAAAGTAACATACTACCGGAGCATACACTGAGCAAACATCAAAAAAGGGTGGATCCGAACACAATATGCATGATGTGATGTGATATGCTAAAACCATGTGTCATAGTAGTGCCGTATGTTACCCCCTCCGGTACCTAAAATACCCAATAGAGGAAGGATCCGTGGAAGGGATTCCCTTGAGTAACTCAACTCCACCGTACACCCCCCTGACACTCACACCATGTAGCCCCTAGTCCAAATCGGCAATGTCCATAGATGTTTACTTGTAGACCACATACTAAATCTCATAACCTCAATATATTCGTCCAAAGTGTAGCCAGATCAAAATAAGTCACCAGATCTTGAAAATGCATGCTCGAGGTTCTACTCGTGTCTAAATAAGTTAAGCAAGTCTCAAAAACCCCAACAAGGGTTCTCGGACATAACCGGGTCTAAAATAGTAGTAAAACCAAGTTGTTGCTTGGTCCGATGGAGTCTAGTATCACGTCAAGTCAATAGTAAAGCATTTCTACCACCATGGCTCTATCGGGCCTAGTGTAAGTAGGAAAACAGTGGTAAATCATCTCTTTAACTCTTTCTTACCCCAAGAAGATCCATGAAAACAACTCTAAACCTTTTATATCTATTTATACCAAAAATGGGCCCTCGGGGCCATGCAAGGTTTAGAAAACCATTTATAGTAGGCTAAAAGCCAAAAACGTAGAAAAATCATGTTGAAATTAATTTATATGCATGGCAATGGCATGCTCAATCACAAATAGTATCCCAACGACTCACAATCAACCTATCAGATTTGCACAGGCTCCAATCATCTACACCAAACATACCTAGCTCTATAATAATAATATTGATATCCAAAACTCATGGACATTCCAAATTAACCTACCATGAATGGTCCAGACTCAAATACAAGGCCACACAGGACCACAAGGGTGATACTATCAACTTCAGTGAGTACTATAATTATCAGAGTTAAAATAAGATGGACTTTAAGAAGCGGATGAGGTTTGGGGTACCATGCTAATAAATCAAACCCAAGTATGCTAATTAGTAAAATTATAGCCTATATACGCAAAGTCTAGAAGAGTTAAATCATAACCTACCTATCATCCGATGATAAGCTGCTAGAACAATGATGTCCAAGCTTGAACCACTCCGAGAAGCTCTAAAATGAAATCACACTATCATGAACATAAACTATGCATTAAAACTAGACCAACTATACCCATATTGATATAAAAATAATCAGGTCGAAATTCGCAGCAAAAGTGGGCCCGCGAGACCTACAACCCAAAATCGAAAAAGAAAAAATGCATGATGATCATAACAATCCCAAGAGTGCATGCTCAAAGAATCAAAGGAATAGGATTATAAATTAGGGCAAATACATCCCACCCAACAAGAGAATTCAATGAGGGAATTTAAAGGAATTTAATCAGAAATTAGCAAGGAACTTACTAGATTAAGGCCGGGAAAATGATCACTAAGCAATGATAATCTTTCTCCAAGATTTTGATGGCTAGATGTTGAGAACATGGTGTTTTGGGAGTTTGCTTTAATCGTGGAAATGAGTTGGTTTGCAAATGAATTGAAAAAGAAGAAGATGACCAAGTTCTAGGCTGCTAGCGATTCCATGCGTACGCGGCAGGGCGCTACCTATGCAGCCCATATGTACGCGGGTAGCCACCTGTGCATGCGTAGGCCAAGCGCTGCCCTACTTGCACACGGCCAGACCATTGTGCATGCGGGCTAGCGATGCATAGGCAGAGGCCAAGCAAAGGAGGCGGCTGGCATGCTATTGTGCAGACGTGGCCAAGCCCCCATGTGGGCATAGGCCTGTTGGTGCTATGACAGCAAGCAGCTACCAACAACAATGCCAACATGGAATTTTTACTCCGACGGAACCTCGTGAACACATCTGAGGTCCTGCTAAAACAAATGAGTAGAGCTATTAGACTAAAAATAGCATTCTGGACTCAACAAAATTGACAAAAATCTTAACGGAGGTCGATATAATAAAAAGTGGGCCCCACGCCCAAAATTTAACATAGGCCAACTTTTCCAAAATGGAACACCAAGGCCTAAAATGAGTTCGGAATACTTAGGACCCATACCAAAAGTCCTTCTATCCCAATGTCGATATTCCAAAGCTAATAGCATTGTAAGAATTTCCATCTGAGGCTGTCTTCTCTGATTGTTGACCAAAGTCAAACTTTCAAGTTTAACTGGCTATAAAACACAGAAACTAACACAAAACCAAATTGAAAGCTTCTAGACTCCTACTAAGGGTCAATCTAGACCAAAATCCATGCTCAGGAGCTAACAGAACTATCAGAATTTTATTCTGAGCTTGTTTAACAAGAATATTGACCAAAGTCAACATTATCTTAAGTTAAGGTTCTAAAATAGGGAAATCGCCATAAAGACCAAATGAGAGACAAGGGCACCGATCTACCAGTCCTAGCAAGCAATAAATCACTTGGGGCCACTACTGGCAAGTTTCAACAATACAAAGAAAGTATAAATGCAGGAATAACTGGAAGGGTCATTACACCAAGGCAGTCTCATGTTATGACTTAGGGTATATATATCTCCACATAAGCTTAATCTCTTTGTTGCATTAAATTTTGAGTATAAAACAATGGTAATCAAGGCTTGGAAAGTATCTTGGAAGGTCAAATACAAGGTAATTTATTGCTCTAAGTTAGTTAGGATAGTAAATTAAATATTATCTTGTAACAACACCCATATCTTGCTATTTGATTAGTGTTAGCATATTGCATACCTAGCTTCCTCTTGTATTTTTGTAATTGAACTGGGTCTTGAAAAGGTTCCATTAGGGCAACAATATTAAGCTTGTGATGTCTATTTAACATTTGCATTGTCAAATGAGTGTTTAGTCTTCACAAACCTGATATTCTAGAATAAGGCTTTCATTTTCATTTAAATTCTAATTTGGCTGCTATCATAGGCACTACTCTGGAAAGACTTATCACTTCTGATTTGTCTCTTCCTTTCTTCCCCTTAGCATGTCATTTTGGGGATATCCCTGCCTTTTTTACTACCTGCTCTAGAATATGTTGATTGTCTTCTTCATCTTTGTCTTCAATTTTTTCTACACTACTATTTATGTCCTGATTAAGCTCTCCTGATTGTTGGATATGATGAAAAATAATGTCATGTAGAGTTCTCACCGGTGACATTTCCTTGTACTAAGAGAGTGGATGTTGTTCTGCTGCAATTTTCTATCCACTAACATATACCCTTCTTTAACAGGTGGGTACCTCCCAACTGATGCTTCTGTAGTTGCTTTTGTGTTATCGATCATCAGAAAATCATGATATTTAGGATTTTCCAGTTGCAGATGCACCTTCAAGTCAACAGTTGTGTTCATGTGGCCTATTTATCTTACATCCATTGAACCATTGGAAAGTGATCCCTTCTGGTTCTCTTCTTTATTGTGTTCTCCTTTCATAATACCACCTTCATTAATCAATCCTTGAATTTGATTATTTGATTTCTTCCTTTCCTCTAGATTCACCATGCTTTCAATGTATGAGACCTCACTAGTGTTGATTGTGCGTAGTTCAAGTATTCTATTATCTTTGTTGATCAGAGTCTCCTTGTGACTTGTTTCCTCATATGATCCTTTTTTAATGATTGTGTAATATTTACTTATATGTCTATGCTTTTGTTGTGAACTGTGTTTATGTTGTCTTTGTTACCTATATACACGTCTCCTTGGATTATGTCCCTATCATTGCCATCATCTGCATATGCTAAGACCTAACCAACATCCTTGTGTTGTGAAAAGACTTGTATTCAAGATGTTGTATATGTTCATTCATTGATAATTATGTATGTACATTTGTTATCTTCTTTGTAACTACATGTGGCTTCTGCTTTGGGGGTAGTGCCTTGGCTGGAGGCATTTATATATCAGTGGTAAACTGTTCCCCCTATTTTATCTTCTTATCTAAACCTTCCACTTCCTCTGCTAAGGCCTCAAAACTATTGCCTATTTCTATTCCCCTTTTAAAAGGAGAAAAGGTTGTGTCACTTAAGAACTTAAAGAGATCTTTCTCTAGGCTGAACCTTCTATTTGTAGGATTCCATGTCATCTTACTCTCCATATTTTTACCTCTTTCCAAATCTTGTTTAGGAACCCTTTTGTGACCAGTTTTATCAATATTTTTTATATTATTTGGCTCTTTTCTCAACTAAAGATGGATACTTCTACATTCATCTTCTTTGTGCCCTTGGAACTTGCAACTCTTACAATATTTATTAAGAAAGACATACTGTATTTTGATTTTTTCTACCGTTGTCGCACTACCACTATTATTGATCACTTCAAATTCTACAAACTTTTGTAGGTTGCCTTCTAAGTCTTCTTGAACTTTTAATCTGGCACAACTAGGCCTTGTTCTTTTATCATACCCAAGTCAAGGTGAATTGGCTTACCCATAGCTACAGCAAGTGAAAAGATAGACTTTTTTACAAAAAAGTGGATAGCAATTCAAGAAATAATATCAGTTAGCTCTTTGCATGGTTCTCCAGTAAGAGATAAGGTACAAACTTTAGCTCAGGTAGCAGCATAGGGTATTCAAGGTTATAGAGAATAACCTGCTGCTACGGATCCCCATCTTGAGGTATTGCAAGTATAAGTTGTTGCTCAGGCTATTGAATCTAGGCTAGCAATATCGTCTGAGGAGTAGAAGATGCTTGGTCGATTTATTTGATTGTGTCCTCAGAGGTTTTCTGGTGCTCCCGGGGAGGATTCTAACAAGATTCTAGTGAGTTGTAAGGAGATGTTTCTTAACCTCACCTAATAGAGTTTCATAGGGTGGATCACACCATATTTCAAATGGAGGGACTAACTAAGAAGTGGTGGAGAGCTTATCTTGAGTGTAAGCTTGTTTGGTCACCTCTGATGACTTGGGCTTATTTTTCTAAGGCATTTTTAGGTAAGTATATGCCCCATAGTTTAAGAAAGAGGTTATGAGAAGACTTCACAAATCTTCAATAAGGTTTGATGTATGTTACTAAGTATGATATATGATTACTATCTATGATTTTTAAGTTGGACTAGGAATAGGGAAATTGTGTTTGCAATAAGAAAAGGTAGAGCTTGGTCCTGGAACCCTTTTGGGGGAATGATTCACTAAAGTGGATAGGAATATACGTATTAGCCTTGCTTAGTTGATACAGAATACTAATCACATGCACTTCACTATCGACATCAACTAATGATTTATATTCACAAAGATATTGTGATCTTTTGCATATTTAGTTGTGACCTTCTCAACCTCATTGTTGACTTTCAAATTAAAGCTTTGTATGATGACCATAGGAATAAAGGCATTAGGAATAGTCTAGTACGCATAGAGGCAGTTTAGAAAGACGCTCAACATCACGAATATCAACTCGCAATTACTAACCCCAAAAATTAGTTAGGCTAGTTAATCGATAACTCAACTTGATTATTCTAAGTCTGACATATTGGATCACTAATCATCTCTGAAATCATAAAACTACATTAAATTCTTTTAAGAATTAAAATTATAGTAATTAGAAATTAATAATCTAAACTAAATAATCTTCTCCTATTTATATCACTGAATTGTTAGTATAGGAATTTGTTTTAGTTATCAATTTGTCAATTACCTCTGGGATTGATATTGTCATGACCCAATTTCTCAAGTCATGATGGCACCTACAACCTCCAGTAGGCAAACCAATCCCCGTAGCCCAGAATGGTTAGTAATGGGCTACTACCTAACCAAAACGCACAATAAGCAGAAATAAGCGGAAGAAGAATGTAAAAGTAGACAAAGCGGAAGCAAAACCTGTGTATATACATAAAGAAAACTACACCAACCTCAAGACTTGTATCGATAGTACATAATCTTTTAATAGAATACCAGTGCTAGAAGTAACAAAGTACAATATAAATCTATCTCCGAATATACAAGAGTATTAGTGGAAAAGATGAGATATGGTAAAGCCCCGACCGTCAGGCGCTCACCCTAGTCTCGAATATCATAAAATATGCACGAGTCTCCAACGCGATCAACGGCGAAAGCTCAATTAATATCTGCCCCAGAAAGATGCAAAAGTGTTTATGAGAACCAAGACAATGGGTACTAAGTATTCATCATCGCCGACTGAGCGCATTAAGATATAAAAATAGTAAATAGTAGATAGCAAGAAAGCATTCACGGAAGCAACAGATAAAGAACAAGGAATTAGAAAGGAGAATAGGCAACCAAGAGTTATAAGAACACAATGCTAGCACTGAAGATATACATAACACAGAAACACAAGTGTAAGAAAGAAGGACGAACCTGGGATCCTTGCAACAACAATATAACTAAATAAAGAGAGAGAGAGTTGAGAAAATGGCGGTATACCGGTAACCTCAAGTAGAAAGGAAAGAAATGAAGCAGGTCAACATAATCAACTAGAAACCATACAATAACAGAATCATACTAAAAACCACAAACTCTCAAGATAAGCATATACCGGGATCAATCTCACAATTAATAACCTAGAATGGAATAACTAAGCCACAAGAACTAAGAGATACTACTCGAATCCTAATAAGAATAAGGAACCAAAACCTCACAATCTGCTCAAAAGGCCACACAAAAGTGCCTCAATATGATAGGACTCCCTAGCCCTCTCAATAATCAAAATCCCACACCAGAGCCTCAACAGACTAATAACCGCTAAATCACAAAGAAAAAAGGACCATAACCAGCTCTATAAAGCGACCAGAGTAATCTAAACTACCTACAGTCCCAACGGCCGCCCATACAACCGAGGAACGCAATCAAGTGAAAACAAACCCTCCGATCTCCCATACAACTGGAGCGTACACTGAACACACAGCAAACAAGGGTGGAATCGGTGTGCCAAATGCATGATAATGATATGATGTGAATGTAACTGGTATGTTCCCCCTCAAGTACCTCATGGGACCATATAGACGTGGGACCCATGGAAGGACTCTACCCGTATACCTCTACTTTTCCATACACCCCTCCTCCTAGCGCGTACATCAGCCCATAGCCAGTTGCCCAGGAATGGAAGGTCCATGGAGGTCTGCCCCTCGACCATATACAAAACTGCGTAATCTCAAGAGTAGCTCAAAAATTGAAATCTCGTAGTACATGCCCGGATTCAACTCGGGTCTAAAAAGGTGGTAGTATTCTTAAAGACCCTCTTAAAGGGTGCCCAACGTACACTCGGGTCTAAATTAGTGATAAAAATCTTAATAACCCCCTTCAAAAGGTTCCCAGAGCATATCCAGGTCTAAATAAGTAATAAAATCAAGTCTGGTGCTCTGCCCAGCAGAACGTAGTATCAGGAGGAAAACCCAGTGTGAAATCATCCAAAATCAAGTTTTAATCATCAAGTATATCAAAAACGGGCCCCCGGGGCCATGCAAGTTTAGGAAAAACTGTCTATAGTGGCTCGCAGCCAAAACTGAAGTAAAACATGAAGGGAAAAACCTTTTTCATGAATGATATGCTCGCATACATATATAAATTAGCCCAAAGGTTCATAAACATTTCTTATCGGCCATGCACAAGCTCAACAGCGCTACAACAGTCATAACCAGCCTAAAAGAATATCTCTATGTCCGGGACTCGCGGACATTCCCAAATAACCCACCATCTATGTTTCAGAGTCAATACAAGGCCACACAATACCACAAGGGTTATATACAATACTGATACAAATACTACAATCAACGTAGGAAATAACGGTTAGAAAAGGCGGCCAAGGTCTGGGGTACCAACCTATAACAACCCACCCAAGGATTTTAAATAATGCAGTTATAGCCTATATACGCACAGTCTAGGTAGGGAAAGTCATAACCTACCTTTTGTCCGATAAATAGCTGAGGGGCCAGCATCGTCTAGACTTAAACTGCTACGGGAAGCTCTGAATTGTGAAACCACAATCAACACAATAATCTACACATTAAAACAAGACTAACGATACCCATATTGCTATAATAATAGTCGTGTCAAAATTTGGGTCACAAATGGGTCCCTTGGGCCCCGCAACCCAAATCCTAAAATGAAAAATACACACGTGTTCCTTACAATCGTGGGAGCACATGATCAAAATTTGAGCAGAAACGGACAGGAGATGGGGTAAAAATAGCCCCAACAACGCAAGAACAAACTAGAATTAAAAAGAGAATTTATGGAATTTAAAGGTTAGAACTTATGAATTGAAGGCGAGAAATTGATCAATGACTGTAAAATAATCACCCCAACACCTTGGAAAAAGCCCACACAAAAATTGGGAGCTTGGAGCTCAAGAACAATGGAGGAAATGGATTGTGGGCGAAGAAAACAAAGGAGAAGTTCTATATATACACAGGGATTTGTTCATGGCTATCGCGAAGAAAAACCTTCGAGATCGTGATGAACAAACTGGCCAAATCATCGCGATTGCGATAGTTACCCTTCGAGATCGCGATGAACAAAGTAGCAGGGCCTTCATCTCTATCGCGAGAAAACCCTTCGCGATCGCGATGACCAAGGAATTCATTCATCGCTATCGCGAAGAACCCTTCGAGATCGCGATGAACAAATTTCAGCCATACCAGCAACAAAAAATCAGCAGTGCGAAGAACTTTTACGGGGCATTCCAGGAACAATCGGAACTCGATAAACAAAACCAATAGTGCTATTAGGGTGGAAGCGATGTTCTGGACTTAAAGGAATTGACGAAACTTCCATACAAGGTCGTTTCAGAAGAATGTTCACCCAAGTCAACACTAACTAAATCCAACCCAGCATCCAAAATGAGTCCGGCTCACCCAAAACCCGAACCAACTGACTAACTAACTCAAACTCGGCATTCCGAAGCTAACGAAGTTGACAAAAATTCAATCTGAGGTCGTCTTCTCCAAATGTTGACCAAAGTCAACCAAACAAGCCCAACT
>QJPP01005711.1:0-39599 GCA_003996215.1 Jaltomata sinuosa
AAAAAAAAAAAAAAAAAAAAAAAAAAAAAAAGGGCATAATCAATGATACATGATAAAAACAAGATAGAAGAAACAAGAGACGGTAGGAAGCAATATGTAGTAACAAACAACAGACAGGCAGACAGAAACAGAGCACTGCCACACAATACTACCACGAGGAATCCAAGAACAAGAAACTATAAGCGTGACACTACGATTACTAGTCGGGACACTAGGAAAAACACTCCTACCTACTAGCCTACATCCACTTCTACCTACTACTCTTCTACCCTAATCCGCGTCCTCCACACCTTCCTATCTTAACTTGCATATATATTAATTTGAGTAAGCTTAACTTGTGTTCATAAACTGATGGTTATGATTAGTGTTTCAGAGTGAGGCGTTTGCAAAGATCGAGCTTTTTTTTGCATAAATAACGAGCTTGTAGAAGAGTGAATGCATTATGATCAATGATTTAAAGTAATACAAGCCTAAAAGAGGTGTTTAAAGGCAACTACAAACCGTGGAACACGAAGGAAGGTGGAGAGATTGCATTAGAGTGCGAAATAGGAGGCCAAAACACACCCTCGTGCCACGAAAGCTATGCTCTATTTTATTGGTGTGGCATGGAGATGGTCATAGACTATATGGAAATTTCCAGTGTGCTGCCACGATAAGGGCGTGGCACGGCAGTGAGCTGCCGCGATAAGGGGGTGTCATGGAGCTTAGGCTCCACGATTGTAAAGTGCCATGGACTTGGGTTTTGCTCGGGTACAAATTGTCCTACACTATTAATAGGACACTTAACTTCAATTGAGAGGGATATTGGACGACTAGGGATTGAAAAAAACACAAGGTAGGCTTCTAGTAGGGTTTTTATTCTTCTCTTTTTCATTACTTAATTCCTGTATGAACTACATTAATTTTGTAATATCGAATTAGACTATGAGTGGATAAATACCTTCTTTCTAGGGTTGAGGCCACAACATGATTTCTTAGTTATGGTTTTATGGTTGGTTTATATGTTTATCAAGTCACATTATTGTTCTTCCATTCTTATTTTACTATTCTAAAGCGTCATGAACTTTAGGATAAATCTAAGTCTTGAAACGAATTGCCTATAGGAGTGGAGGGATGGAATGAAGAATGTAGGGAGTGTGGATCATGTATTTAATTGGTAGATATCAATGGTAAAGGATGATTTGCGATTAGGATAGCTATATACCTAAATACCCCCACTTGATTAGTGAAATGGGATGATAGTTTAATACAATCGAATTAAAGACTGACATCCCCGCTCAACGATGTAGTTGTGAGATTAATTTGGGTAGATAACTTAGAGGATGACCATTCCCAAGTTGTATTATCATCCCCGTAGATCAATAATCACTATAAACACCAACACCAGCTAGAAACCATAGTTATGCATGAATGTGAAGTGAATGCCTCAACCTTGGATCTCTCCATATGTTATTTACAATATGAATTTGATATCGTTGTTATTTCTAGTATTTAATTTACAAAAGCAAAACTCAACCTCTTCTTGGTTACGAATTGCACTTGTTTAACCTCAATAGTAATAATTAAGTTGGACAGTCTGCTAAATACCAAGTCCCTGTGGAATTGATATTTGGCTTGCAAGAGCCACTTTATTACTTGCACAACCACATACACGCGTGTGCACTTGAGAGAAACAAGTTTTTGGCGTCTTTGCCAGGGACTTGAAAATTAGCAACCTTCTAATTTTTAGTTTTACTATTTTTTTGATAAGTGTTAACAAATTAGTCTTAGCTACTGAATTTGCAGGTACACGTTTGAATCTTGAGAAAGCGGTCAAGAGAGAGGGAATTGGTTGAACCACATCCTGAACCTGAGTGATTCTTGCAACAATTGAGAAGAGAAGAAGCACTTCCATCTAATCCTGTAAGTTCAATAGGCTGAGACTATTCTTGCAGTCATGGGTGATGAACAACCAGCTCATAGAATAGTGCACAAAGTGGCAATCCCACTCGCAACTAATATGACCTTATGTATTCAAAAGCCAGCCGCAGGAGGCAAATTTAAGCTAAAATAGAACATGGTGAAATTATTGCACACAATCGGATAATTTACTGGCTTGTCACATGAGGATCCACAGGTCCATCTTTAGAATTTTTTGGAGACAAGTGACCCATTCATTCCCGCAGGAGTCTCTACAGACTAAGTGAGGCTCACACTTTTCCCATTCTCACTTTTAGGAGAAGCAAAGAAATGGTTGAAGGAAGAACTTTCAAACTCAATCACAACTTGGGATGACTTAGCAAAGAAGTTCCTCATTTGATTCTTTCCATCAGGCAAAACTGCAAAGTTGAGGAGTAAATTTTAAGTTTCAAGCAAAAGCTAGACGAGAATCTCTATCATGCATGGGAGAAAGTCTCTTCTAAGAGATTGTCCATATCACCAACAAACTAATGAGGTATTAGCTCACACATTTTTTGAAAGTCTTGACCATAACACAAAATTTTTGCTAGATTCAGTGGCAGGCGGTCAGGCTTTGGAAAAAACCTATTATGAGTTGTATACTCTCCTCAAATGTATTGCACAAAGTAATCCAGAGTGGCATGGTGATATGTACATAAATATAGTGAAGAAGCCTGTAAGTATGCTCGAGATAGATAGTGTCACAACATTGGCTACAATGTTGGCCACTTTTCAGAATTACGTGATGAGTCAGTTCAACAAACTTAGTATGGCTCAACCTCAGGCCCATGTTAATGCATTCCAGCAGGTTTGTACTTGGTGTGAAACTTGTGGTATTAGTGGTCATTCGACAGACTTGTGTGGAGCAAACCTGGAGTCGATAATTTTGTGGGAAATGCATAGAAAAGTAATCAAAATTATAGTAATGCCTACAATCGCAACTAGCAGAGTTAGCCCAACTCCTCTTGGGGAAATAATCAAGCTCAACCGTATCAGTTTTAACAGCAACAAGGTATTCATAACAATACTCAGGCTAACAATATAGATGAGACGTTGAAAAAGATTCTCGCAAACCAAGAACAAATGACTACAAAGATCAAAAATCAGCAATTGGCTTGAAAGAATCTAGACATACAGATGGGGAAGTTACCTCAGGCACAAAATGCAAGACCTCAAGGGTTTTACCTAGTGATATAGAAGCTCCAAAGCAAGTTATGGAAATTACATTGAGGAGTGATTGAGATTTAGGTGATGCACCTTCAAAGAAAAATCATGAGGTACAAGCAGAATTGGTCATACCTGAGCAGGTAGAGAAGCAAGTTGAGTCCAAAGAAGCTGGCAAAAAGGGGAAGTCTGAGTACCCTAATGAAAAGCCGGTTGAGCAACCTCAAAATAAACCACCACCACCTTTCCCTCAAAAGCTTAAGAAAGTAAAAGAAGATGCTTGTTTTAAGAAGTTCATTGACACATTAAGAGAACTTCACATTAACCTTTTTCTTATAGATGTTTTGCAGGGAATGCCAAAGTATGCTAAGTACTTGAAGGACGTGGTGATAAATAAAAGAAGGCTTGGTGATATTGAAACTGTAGCACTTACTGAAGAGTGTAGTTCTATGGTCATGAGTAAGATGCCCAAAAAGCTCAAAGACCCTGGGAGTTTCACCCTGTTTATATAAATTGGTGAAAGAGATGTTGTCCATGCTTTGAGGGATTTGGGGGCAAGCATCAACTTGATGCCCCTCTCGGTTTTTTATACTCTTGGTTTGGGAAAGCCAAGGCCCTTCTCAGTTGTGCTACAAATGGCGGACAGAACTAGAGTGGTGCCCAAAGAAATTATTGAGGATGTTCTCATTAAGGTTGGTAAGTTCATTATTCATGCTGACTTTATTATTGTTGACTATGATGCAGACGATAGGGTACCAATTATATTAGGGCATCCATTCTTGGCTACCGGTGGAGCATTGATAGACGTGAGAGAGGGCACACTTAAATTGAGATTGAATGATGAAGAGGTTGTCTTTAGAGTGTACAAAGCACTCAACATACCCTTACACTACAAAGATTTATGTATGATCATAGCGATGGAAGTGAATGAGTGTGGGGTGGTAAAGAGTGAACCTCCAATTGCCTCTTCAGACTCTCTCATGGAGTTGCTTAAGTTGACAAATAAGCCTGAACCTGAAAAACTTGAATAGAATCTTGAGAAGATAGGTGTAAGAAAGGTTATAGACTTTGATTGTGAGCACATGAGAGAGCAAAAAAGAAGGAGAAGATAGGCCCTGAGTGGGAGGAAGAGGATGAGAGAATGTGGATGATGGTTTTGATATGAGTCATGATGCGATAATAAATTAGGTGATGCTTGGGAGGCAACCCAAGTTAAGGTAGCTTTTTTATTCATTTTAGTTTTTCTTTAGTATCACCTTTGGTTTTCTTGTTGTTTTGTGTTGACAGGTTGAAGGGAAGTCTGAGTACCTAAGATCACAACTAAGGAGCATGTAAAACACTAAGTGTGAGGTCCTCCAAACATCTTTGATGGACTTGATGCTACTAGCTAGGCCTAGAGGCCTCAGAGAGTATTTCTATCTTTACTTTTAATTTATACTTTGGGGGACAAAGTATGATTTTAAGTGTGGGGTAGGAATCTTCTAATTTGTTCAAGGTGAAGTGTGTTATAGGATTTCTATTTTTATTTATTTGCAAGTTTTTGATTAAATTTAAAAATTACAAAAAGATTTTATCTTTGTTTGTTTTTAGTTGTTGCATTTGGTCTGGTTAGTAGAAGAACACTTCACGCATCCCTCAATTTTTCTTTTTGGTTCTATTCGAGGGGGAGCCCTTTGAACCCAGTATCCTTTTTTATTTTTAGGAGTAAATTTAATTTTTTTGTCATTAGGAATAAATAGAGATGCTCTTGCTAGGGGCTACAAATGAGTACGTGTTGCATGTTGGTGTTGAATTCTATGGCATGATTTGAAAAATTAAATGACTACTGTGAGACACCTAGGCTCTTTTATCTGACTCTTGTCTGATGTTGGCCATTTGAATTATTGCAATTTCTTGGTTGAGAGTCTATACGTATCCTTCTTGATTTTAACATGTGCCAAGTGCGAGTGAGGTTTTTATTATGTTCCATGTTTTCATAGTGATGTCTAGAACTTTCCCAGTGTGTTTGCAAAGTGAAATAAAGAATGTTGAGTTTAGGAGATGATATAGGCATTTCTTTGATAGCCATGCTCTATACCCTCTTTATCTATCCTTTTTGCATGACCTTAGTTAGCCCCGTTGAACCTTTAGCCTATTATTTGGTAGCCTCACATATATCTGATTACTTTTCTTTCAAGTGCCCGCAATTTGATCCAAAACTCCTAAGCACTTTAGTTGAGAAATTAAGATGTTAAAGAGTGTAAAATTTGAAGAAGGAAAAAGTGAAGTTGAAGCCCCAAGGAAATAGCTTTTGGTATGTTGAAAAGGTTTATATGGTGTTGATAGGGAGTAATGTAATGAAAATAAAAATTGATCAAAAATAAGTGAATCATGTGTTGACAACAAATACTCCCTCTTAAAAATGTGTAAGCTAGCTTAAAGAGATGGGGAAAAACAAAAGAGAGTTGGTAAGATAATAGTGTTGTAAAATAGGTTGTTTGGAGATGAGTTTAACATAGTGTGTAGTGTATTAAAGCACTTGGGAAGGTTAGTCACTATTACTGACCAGAATAGTTCCTACCATCCCTTAGCCTACATGACACCTCTTGAAGTCCTACTTGAACTTTTACATTCTGATATTAGTGGAGTACAACACTAAGGGAAAGCATATGGTTTATCTTATGTGACATGTGAATTCTTTGGGAGAGTGAATGAAATTTGATTCATACACCCATTCTTGTGATAATTCACATATGTATGAGAGAATATGGGTGACTCTGTTGTGGTGAGGGTGCATGTTTAATGATGGATACGTGACTTATATGATATCTTAATTGAGTAATGTGCATGATTTTGCCAATTGGATAGAGTCAATTCTTGAGGCTAGGAAGTCTTGAAGTAGTGTTCATGTGTTTAAATTGCAATATGACATGCCTAAGGTAGAACTTGCTATCATGTAGTCGTTGTAGTTCTAGCTTGAGTGTCTTATTTCAAATAGTAAGGTAAGAGTCTCCCTTGATTGTGAGTAATGTAAAGAGTGTTCGAGGATGAACAAGATTCTAAGTGTGGGTTGGTGATCTTAGGCGTATTTATACATACAATGGCTAATTATTGTCCATAATTGTGTCTATTTTGTGAGCTACATTGCATATATATTAATTTGAATAAGGTTAACTTGTGTTCATAAACTGATGGATATGATTAGTGTTTCAGGGTGACACGTTTGCAAAGATCGATCTTGGTTTGGCATAAATAATGAGTTTATGGATGAGTAAATGCATTCTGATCAATGATGGGAAGCAAGACAAGCCTAAATAGGTGTTTAAAGGCAACTACTGACCATGGAACATGAAGGAAGGTGGAGAGATTGCATTAGAGTAGGAAATGGGAAGCCAAAACACACCCCGTGCCACGAAAGCTATGCTCCATTTTATTGGCATGTCATAGAGATAGTCATACACTGGAATTCAATAGACCCATACTAAATAATCTATTATAATCACAATTAATCATTATCCATACCCAAATTCAAACACCCATCATGAACATACCCCTAGAAAAGAATTTAGCTACTTATATTAAGAAAACAAGAGGATATACCAATTGAGTTACTCAAATTTCCATTCATATTCAAGCTAAGTTCCAAATCCAAGCTCAAATTCTTTACAAATGGTGTTTTTAATTGGGGAAGAAGAAGAGAGAAGAGTGCACTCTCAATATCTTCCTTGGGAAAAGTAAAAACTTAATTCTCTCTTAGGTACACATTCTAAAATGGTTTTAGAAGCTTCTCAATACGTCACATGGCTTTGGAAAAAAATGCCCCTCGAGGCTGGTTTGATGCGACGTGCGATCGCACCCTTCAATGTGCGGCTCACATGAGCTTCCTTTTCCAACTAGTGAAGTCTGCCACTTATGCACTGATGTGCAAAGGGGATGTATTTTGCATGCTGCATTGTGCGGCTCGCATGCGGCTCGCACCTCTTGTCAGTTTCTTCCTCTTTTTAGATCACCTTCACACTTTAACTTCTTTTTGGCATCTTTGGGTTCAATTCCTTTGTTTTCTTCTCTTGATCAAGAGTACATGCACTCATGTCAATAAAGGAAGTAAGTACCTCTAATTCTCATCAAAACATAGAAATAATTCATGAATAAAGGCTCAATAAGGTCCAGAAGGTGCAACAACTGTAGGATTTCCTGACTCTGCGAGAGTGGGCACACCTAAACTGACCTAGAAGGAGAAGAAGCAATGGACTCAACAATGGTGTCCTCGATCTGTACATTACCAAAGGGCTGCATTATGTGCCTCTTCATCCTAGGGGCATCTACATCTATATTCTTCCCAGGTCAATCACACCAATGGCAGGAGTAGAGGCATCAAAGGGAAAGTACAGGATTCCAGCCTTAGCACAAAGCTTACTAATAAGCACAGGGAAGGGGAATGAATCACTACCCCAATGTGCTTTTCTTTTAATCACCACCACTGCGATCTCCCTAAAGTTAACATGATCCCCTGATATGATAGAGGCTACAAGAATGGCGCCCTCCTGGGTAACCTTTTGATCATTCTTAGAAGCAAGAATCGGGAGCGAACAAAGTTGTACCATATTCACACCTCAAAATGCAGACTCTAGCGTTAAATAGTGCCCCCTATAGTAGAGTTCTAAGAGAAACTATAGTAGCAACCCAACCAAGTGGTTTGTCCTCTGGGAGTACCTTAGCCCAATATTCTAGGGCATGCTCAATCGGGTTACCCTAGTAGATGGTATTGATAACAGCTGTTGTGATGCCAATTTTCTTACCCCACACTGATACTGAGTCCAAGTAAGAGTAGTCATCCATATTGCCCGTGTACCCCATGGAGTCCTACTTGGCTTGGTAAGAGGCAAAACATTTATGGACCACCTCGGCGTGATAACCTCTAGGCATCTCTTGGAATGGGAACCATTAGCGGGTAATTAATTGTTGGTGGATGTAAGGTAGATCATCCCCAACCACTGCCAGGTTGAAACTGTATTCCAGGGTGAAGGTCCTCTTATTGTCTCTGTCATAGATGACTTTAATGCCCTCTACCCTGAAATGAATCCTGTCCTCCTTGAAAACTTGCACAGGAGGTGGTGCTGGGGAAACAACAAGGGCTCTCTTCTTGCCCTTGGATGTGAAAGTGGAGGTAGGAGGAGCTAGGGGCCTTCTTGTACTGCATCCTGAATTTTCCCTACCAGAAGACATTGTCTGCACAAAGAGATTGTGAGTACTCAATAGGAATAGCAAAATATTTTTGTAATTTTGAAATAATAAAATGAAGAAAATGCTACAATAAGTTAACGAACTAAAAAGAATTGGAATGCAAAGGAGAAGAAAAATATATCAGGTGATTGCTGGCATGTGGGAGTCATATGCGAATGACACATGGGATTGTGCGCATCACATGTGGCTTCGCACATGCTGGAAGAATCCTGGGTGAAATCTTCCTCAAGGTGCAAAGGCTTGTGCATTTTGCCTCAGCCATTGTGCGTGTCGCATGTTCTAACAACCAAAAGTAAAATTTGGGGGAAAAGGATTGGGAAATCACTAATATTGCAATTTCAACACAGGAGTAATGTGAACATGATTTGTTGAACAAGAGAAGGAAGACTAGGGGTACCTTTTGATGGGGTTCTATAATTGGTTAGCGACTTGATTAATTGCACAAAATTTTGATTATAGGTATGGGTAGCTTGGTTCTAGATATATTTTATAGTCTTTCGACCCTGCAAATATATGAACCATGGTCTTTGATCAAGCTCCATAGCTTTACCATAAAACAACCAATTTACACTTGGGTAAATCACACTATTTCTAGCTTAGATTCTTAGACAGGAATTTCCTTCGATCAAGCTATTTCTAGCCTTAATCTAAGGTGGAAATCCCAAATCTCCACTATTGAATTCTCACCCAATTTATGAAATTCTCTTTCAAGCAAGAACAAAATTAGAAAACTCAATTAATGTTTGCAACCATCAATTTTATAGTTAAACCTTAAAGAATTCAATAGACCCATACTAAATAATCAATTATAAGCACACTTAATTAATACCCATATACAAATTTTTAAAACCCATCATGCACATACCCCTAGAAAAGGATTTAGCTACTCATATTAAGGAAACAAGAGGATATACCAAATGGGTTACTCAAATTTCCATTCATATTCAGGCTAAGCTCCAAATCTAAGCTCAAATTCTTTACAAATGGTGTTTTCAATTGGGGAAGAAGAAGAGAGAAGAGTGTACTCTCATATCTTCTTTGGGGAAAGTAAAAACTTAATTCTCTCTCAGGTACACATGCCAAAATAGGTTTTAGAAGTTTCCCAATACGTCATATGACTTTAGACAAAAATGCCCCTTGGGGCTGGTGCGATGGCACGTGCGATCGCACCCTTTAATGTGTGGCTCATATGAGCTTCTTTTTATAACCAGTGAATTCTGCCACTTGTGCGCTGATGTGCAAAAGGGGTGCATTTTGCATACTGCATTGTATGGCTCACACCTCTTGTTAGTTTCTTTCTCTTTTTTGATCACCTTCACACTTTAACTTTTTTTTGGCATCTTTGGGTTCAATTCCTTTGCTTTTTTCTCTAGATCAAGAGTACTTGCACTTATGTCCAATAAAGGAAATAAGTACCTCTAATTCTCATCAAAATATGGCAATAATTCATGAGTAAAGGCTCAATAAGTTGATAGATTACCAACTTATCAGCTATGCACTTTATGGAAGCTGAGCAAGCTTTGTTCAAGGTTTCACCCATAAAGGGTTCTATGCAATTTGGGAAGTGAGGCAAGTTAAGTCAGAGTTATATTGGGCCCTTTGAGATTCTTCAAAAGGTAGGGCTAGTTTTTTATAAGTTGGCTTTGCCTCCTTGTTTGTCAGGAGTTCATCCCGTTCTCCATGTTTCCATGCATAAGAAGTACCACATAAATGATAACTATATTATTCATTGGGATTTAGTCCTGTTGGATGAAAACCTCTCTTACAAAGAAGATGCTGTAGCTATACTTGATTGGGACTTTTGAAAGTTGAGGACTAAGAAAGTTGCATCTGTGAAAGTCTAGTGGAAGAACCTTCTTGTTAAGGAGGCCACTTGGGAGACTGAGAAAGACATGCGGAGCAAGTATCCTCACTTGTTTACCAATTCAAGTAATCCTCGTTCCACCTATTTTTATTCTATTGTCATTCGGGGATCAATGATTGTTTAATTGGTATTTGATGTAACGACCTCTTCTGTCGTTATAGTAAAGTAAGGCATAAGTACTCAACTAGGAAAGTCTCTTATATGAGAGTTTGAAAATCTCATGCTAGAGTGATATTAGATGCAAATATAGTATGTTGTTCCTTAAAGATGATTCAAGATTCATGTAATGTCGTGTGATAGTGTGGTATCCATAGTTGGGTAGCTAACTTATGTAGGGTCCTGTAGAAAGTTTTGGGATGAGAATCAGAGTAGAACTCTTGATATGGTAGTTTCCGCATTGGGGATAATTCGTTTCGCTCATGCAATAAAGTGTGTTATGAAATAAGGGCCTGGGGTGAGAAAGCAGTATTATGGAAATCGCCATTCATCGTGATGAGAGGATACATCATCGCGGTGGTCCGTTGTGATAAATAATCCTTATTGTGATGACCCATCATGATGAAGAAGTCGTACATCGCGATGAGAAAATGAGACAGTATACAAGAAAGTCTTGCAATTTTTTGAGTTATTCACTCACAATTCTATTTCATCCTAAGAGCTCTAAAAACTGGTTTTCCAAGAAAACTAGGGCAATCTTCAGCGTTTGAGGTAAGTAATCTGTAAAGCTTCTTAATTATTGATTATTAATCTTTTTTTAAACCTTGGGAGGAAGGATTAATGGTGAAATTCTTGTAATTAAGCCCTAGAAGCATGAACGTGGAAAAGAATCCTATGGGTAGGTGTTAAATCACTTAGAATTGATCCTAGAATGTATACTTTTGATTTCTAGCATGAAATTAGTTATTTTTAACTTGATTAAAGTTAATGGGGAACCTTGGGTTCCATAAAGGTGAAACCTTTAATCATAAAAATAGGCTAAAAAGGTGTGAACTTGATTAGAAACCTTTGAATATTTATTTTATGAATGCAATAGGACTAGTTAGTGATTAATTAACCTTGGGGAACGCTAGAAACCTCATTTAAAGGGAAGAACTGATGGGTTAAATTCTCAAGGCCTAGAATAAAGAGTAAATGATTAGTTACTCTAATATTATTATTGTTTATAGAGCTTGAGCCTTCCGAAGTGTTAATGAAGGGCAAGGCAGTGGTGAATCAGCTCACGGGTGTTATTTCTTCACTCGAGGAAGGTTATGTTTTTGAATTGGAGTTAAGACTCATTTTATTACATGCTATGGGCTAGGACTGTATAGATTATGATTGGTCTTCGGACACGGCTGAATTGTATGTGTTTTCTTCTTATGCTTGTATAAATAGGCTAGATGAACAAGAAGTAACAAGTGAGTTGAAATGACTAAGTGTGGTTGTGCCTTGGGCACTGTGTATATCCATGAGAGATAGGTCTGAGAGCCTGATTAGATAGCTATTGATGTTGATAAAGTTGTTATGGATGGTATACCACATCGGTATGATGTATGTACACCTAGGGTCCCCTACAGGTCATGGCTAGTGGGCAGAAATAAGACTCATAGCATGTGTGTACACTCTTGTACTTTTTTATCTTGTTTGTACTATTATGCAGTCTTCTACAGTAAGCTGGTTGTGAACTGAGAAGAAACTAGAGATATAGGTGATATAAGTGGAAGTTAATAGACATAGTGATATGTGAGATGATTGTTGAATGTGACTATTCTTTCCCATTTTCTGTGATATTTCAGTGACTTATGAAGTTGAGATTGTTGCTGTTGAATTGACTTGAAAATACTATTTGTTGACTTATTATATGCTAAGTGTTGAAGTTTCCTTTACTTGTTATATGTTTTGTTACATTCATGTTTTCTTTTTGGTTGACCTATGATACCTTCTAGTACACAGTGTTTTGTACTGATACTACCCTGTGCTCTTCTTTTGTTGAGTGCAGACCATATTTCAGAGGCTGAGACAGACCTCGACTAGAGTAGTAGAGTTGACCATAGATCCAAGGGTGAGCACTGCTTCTCAGGCTGTCATGGATCCTTCAGGAGGTGTTGTCCTTCCTTCGGGTAATGTGACTCATATTCTTATTGTTTCTAGTACTTATTATACATCTTAGAAATTGTTTTGGCTTAGAGTTTTTACGATGAAATTCAGTTCTTGGGGATGTATTAGTTTATGATTTCCACACTTTTCTTATATGATATCAGATGACTTCTTTTTTATTGATATTTAAGGCTGGTTTACTCTATTTTTCTACTAAAATTGGCTGAGTGTAAGACTAAGGCTTAGGTTAGTTGATTCTCTCACCGGAGAGATAGTGTGGGTGCCACTCATGCCCAGTTTGGTCGTGACATTAATTGAAACTAAGTGTGGTATCCTAATCGATCCTATATTTTTCACGCTTTGATTAATAGAGTATAACTAATATCAAGTCTATGGTATAACTTATGTGTATGAGATTTTTTTTTTAGAGTGAGCGAAATATTTCTTTCTATATATGCCCTATAAATTGTATTGTTCTCATGAATTGGATAGGGGCATCTCCCGTGAGTTGTGAGGGCACATGAATGGAAAGAAATTTGTCTATTTGATGCTTTTGCATGGTGACATGATAGTTTTTGTCCATAATTGTGTTCTTGGGTCAGTCTAGAAGCATCATTGTTTTGAAAGAAGTGTCACTATTTTGTTTGTGATGATGCACCTGTGAATTGAGAGTTTTTTCATATATGTTTAAAATGTCATCGTGACCTGGACTTGAGTAGACCTATTTAAATTGGTGTAGTTAGGTTGGTAATGTGTCCTAGGTGTTTAGTTGTTTATTAGAGGATGAAGAAAGGTTTAAGTATGGGGTGGTGATATTAGCTATATTTATACGTCTATTGACCATGTTTCACTTATGTTTATGTTTGTTTTAAGAATAAATATTCTAACCATTTGTGCATTATAGGGCTTATCTTAGTGCTATGTTAAATTTCAGGTAAAGTACCCAAGGAAAATGGCTAAGGATAGGAAAAGAGAATGAGCTTCGCAAAGCAAAGCCCAAAGTAAAATCCTAGCTCTCTATGGAGCTTGCCACATGTGCTAGGCACAAGAGAGGCAACAAAACTTTGGCCAAGTATGGAAAGTGCATGGGCTTTATGATGCAAAGTTCAAGACTAGGAGTATTCTCGGGATCGAACTCGCAAAGAGAGATGAAAGTGTAGTGAAGCTGGGATTTTCTAAGTGTGGGAACTAGGCAAGACCTCGCGGCGTGAAGGAAATAGAGACGCCTGGCTTTGGCTTGAGCCTCACGGCCAGAGGAGGATGTTTCAGATGAAATATTTTTTTAAGTCCCACCCGATTTTTGGGTGGACTTTTTAAGCCTTTTCCACATATTATAAATAGCACCCTTAGGTCATTTTGAAGGGAGAGGAGTTTTTAACGCATAAAATCGCACATGATAGCTATTTCTCTAGGGTTATCTCTTATACCTTCATTTTCTTATATTTTCTTGAATTGATAATGAATATGTGTATGTGTAATCCAGTCACGAGTGACTGAGCGCCCTAATTTTGGGGTTACGATCATAGTATGATTGTTAACATTATAAACTTGAGTGAGATTTCATATTTATCGCATGAGTTATTTATTTGATCTTGGTCTTACTATTTTGCTTCTTCCAGGCCAATTAATATGTCTATATTCTTGAATTGAATTCGGAAGAGGAAAATTGAGATAGAACAAGGATTAAATAGAGTATGATCTTAGCCCTAGGCATCAGGGAGTGGATTCGTGTCTAGGATAGAGATATACCTAGTGCACCCAACTTGATTTATTAACTGGAATTACAACAACATTTGTGTAACTATCATAACCATAGACATATAGGCATGAAGCGAAAAAAAGAGGATTAGAGGTTTGAAAGAACCATAGTCATAATATTAACCCCATAAATTAATAACTTGATAAATATTGCAAGATGACAAAAGTGAATACACAATATGATTACGAGAAAATACGTAACCCTAGAGTTTGTTTCTCCGTTGTTATCAAAACCTCTAATTTTTTTAAGTCTTTGCTTTTCTAATTGCTTGAATATTTTGTTACTTAGAAAAATTAGAAGTAGTTCACAAACATCAACTTTTTGTTCAAAACACTTGTGAATTTTGTAGTACTAGTATAAGGTAAATCTTCGAAAATCATAAGTCCATGAGGATTCAACATTCAATTATTTATAATCACTATATTACTTGCACGACCGAGTACACTTGCGTGTGCACTAGAAGTGAACATTTGCCTTGATTTTTCTAAAGGACTTTGTGAGAAGGACAAATGTGTCATTTTGGTGTTCTGGTATGCAAATTCTGAATTGTTGTTCCACATGTAGTGTGAGATAAAAATAATACCACGATTATATTTAATTAAAATCAGAACAAAAACTCAGACTAAAGTTGGAGTAAGATAATCTCATATTTAATTGTGGGTTTATAATTCCTTATCCCTCAAATCTAATGACCCAAAAGATTTTTGGCATTGAACTCAATGCAACTTTAAAATTGTAATATTTCTTGAAACTCCTATAATTTTTCGCATATATATAGCAACATTATGATTCAAAAATACTTAATTTGATTAAATCCATAACAAAACACTATATATCTATGAAATAATTTCTTTTTTTAAAAAAATCTCAATTGATATAAGAGAGAGTTACAAATATATACGAAAATAAACTCACATTTTTAATAACTCACATTATTATTTCACTCACAAATATAAATTTTTTACATAATATATACAACCTTCATCGAAATTCACATAATTAGGGATTTTGAAAATCTTCTCTTTCCCGCAAACTCTAAGTCGTCATTTCCCCATCTCATTCTCATTTTGCCATCTCTAGAGTCTTGTCCCTTCTCCTCTATTTGACAAATTACATCACTGCTTTGCTAGAAAATCGTCGAAGTTCTGTTTGTTCATGTAGCTACTTCACTAGAGTTTTAGTGTTGTTCATTGTTGATGCTTCTTCGCGAGACTTCTCTCCCATAGTTTTCTCAATTTATTTATCCATGTACATGTAAGTCTATATATAATCATAAGTTATATATATCACTGTGTATATAGAAAATATTCTTGATATAGATATGACATACTGTGATATACATATACAAAATATTGATATACACGTAACATACACCATATAAATTAATTGTATGTCACTTGTATATCGTATATATATATATCATGTGATACACATGATATATACTTATTTCACCATCATAAACCATCATAATCATCACCAAAAATCACTCACGATCTCCACTTATTCCTTTATAATAATGCAAAACTAATTTACATGTCTAAAAGGAAAATAAAATGGTTTTAGAATCTGTCGTTGTTGTCGATCACCTTTGAGGTTATCTTTTATCATCTTTGTTGTCCAATGAGGCACCCATCATAATCTCTTTTTTTTTCGTCAAACAAAATAACACAAGTATAGAACCCAGAATTACCAAACACAAATACGTATTAGAACAATAGTGATTAAATAGAAACAAATTTGGGAGTGAAGAAGGCATATGAAAATGAGATTTGCTAAAATGAGTATATTTAATTTGGTAAAAGAAAAGGTGGGTGGGCGATGACGAGCTATAAAACTGAGTTTGAGAAAAATGGTATGTTTAATCATAAAAAATAGAATATGGATGGGTGATGAATTTGGGTAGTCTAAAATCAAGAATACTTATTTTCTTTAATTGATATATTTTGAAATAGTCTTGTTAGACAATGTAGTTATTTAGGACTCCTAAATCTTTATGTTGTATAAAATTCTCATTTATAATATTCACATAATCTAATGACTTCAAGTTCACATATAAACCCCATCACAACTCAATCAAACAAAACATATTCAATAGAGATTTTTATGTTAATAAGCAGCCTACTCAAGCCTATTAAATTAAGAGATTATTATAGTCCATATCCTTTGGGTAATCTAATTTATAAAATAGCCATCAAATGTATGAGTTTTGTATATTTATGTATAAATATATATATATAATAAACATAAAATATATAGATACACACACACACATAACCAATGTATAGAGTTTATATATTTGTACTAGAATGTGTAATTAAGTTTGGCCGACGGACCAAAATGAAAGAAACCCTTTAATTAACTAGCCCCATTTTTTAATTATTCATTTTTCATATTGAAAGGCATGACATTTCATTTTTAGTCGATAAACTATTTTCTAAGTCTTTCACAAAATCTAAAATACAATGTGTTCCTTGGCTTTGTTTCTAAAAAACTCGCAATTTAGTTCTTCCACAATCTTAGATAATATCCACCCGATTTTCACATGAAAATTTGAAATAATTTTCAAATATAGAATAAATCCATGAACTTCAGGGTTTATCAAAAGAGGATCCACATATTTTTCACTTGAGAATTTTCAATAATTTTTAGATTTGGAATAAACTCATGAACTTCAATCTTTATCAGCGGAGAATTTCAAAATTAAGCCACCAATTCTTTCATCCAGTGGTCACCTTTCATCTTTTGACAGAAAAATCACTTTAAAATAAGTTCAAAATAACAATCTACCATAAATTTTGAAAGTTTCAGTCCAACTTCAAGGTTTAAAGAATTCAACAATTGCGGGCTCCTTCTATTCTCAACATATATTTTTAATCTAGGACCCTCTATGACTATGAAACCATTTCAAGATATGATTTAATGAGATCATATGATATTGAAATGGATGTGTAATGATGATTAGACAATGATTTTAATGGTGATTTGGGGTAGGCCCAAGTGTAAATGCAGTTTATAACAGTTGTATTCCTGCTATACAATAGATGCATTGAAATTGTATAAGATTATATAATAAGTTATATATAGTGTATATACACTAATTATATAATGTATAGTGGTGCTGGTTTTTTTATCGTGATTAGGATTGGTAGGCATGGACACGTGTTTATTTCAAATATGCTAAATACACATAAATATACATAGATATACACATTTATATATATATATCTATATATATCACTATATATTCTTGTTGAAATCAAGCAAAATAGATCATCTGAGAACTACACCAGAAACAAAGGAAAATCAACAATAGATTTATTTGTGAGATGCTACTATGGTGGTCTTAATAGGGTTTAATATGTGATGATAAACACGTGTATTTTTATAGTGACGGTTGTCTGGTGTGGACGATCATTGAGGGTGATTCCTTCATTGGAAATGTGGTGTTGAAGTTGGATAAGCGTGATGTTTGGTGGTAAATTTTTAAATATATACAACGCAATGAAATATATTACACCCACATACCTGTATTATTAATTTATATTCGCATAATCAACCTTTTTTTGCAACAAAGTGTAATGACCCTCGAGGTCATTTCCTCAATTTTAATGCATTCTTGTGTTTTGAGCTTTCCCACAGCGGCTACAGGTCATTTTTGACTTGTCGAGCTTGACTGTTCAATTCCCGGATAATTCGTTTGTGTTTTAAGCCCATTTCCCTATTTTTAAACTTTTAAAGTTGAAGGAGTTTACTTTAGTCAATATTTAGATAAGACAACCTCCGATAGGAATTCTTTCAGTGTTGTTATCTCTGGAATGTCGATTTTGGGTTGGAGGGATCTTTGGTTTGGGTCCCGAGTCTTTCAGACTCGTTTTGAGCTATTGGGTTCCTTTTGGTAAAAGTTAGTTTTTGGATTTGGGGCCCACTTTTCATTAAATCTATCTCCATTTGGAATTTCATCGATTCCATTGAGTTTACAATACCATTTTTGGTGGGATAGCATAATTTATTCACATGCACGAGACCCCGAATAAATCCCGAGGGTCCATCTGGTGAATTTTGGAAGTTGCAAATTGATGGTTGATGTTGTAGAAATACCAACCCTTCACCTACGTAGAGGGTGGGCTGCATCCGCGAAGAAGAGGCGCTGGGCCTCGCCTCATTTTGTCACTGTCACGCCCCATTTTTCTCGCAAAAAGTGGGCCATCGACGTGACAACTCTCTTTTTTAGGATTAAAGAGTGAAGAGTCCCCACCTAACGAATTAAAGGCGCATTAGGGAACCATACTAACTAACTATGATTAAATTAATTACGGGCCTACGTCACCAGAAATCGGGTAAGGGTTCAAGTTACCTCAGAAGGAAGGTGTTAAGCACCTTTCGAGGTCCACAAATGTGAGTCCCTGCCGGATTCGTTATTTATGTGGGAAGAGGTGATAAACAATAGGTTGATTAATTAAACTAAAGACTATGTGATTAAACAAGTATTATTTAAAATAAGTAATTAAATCAGTTTACTTACTAAAATCTAGATGAGAGAAGATTACACATATAAATTACAAATAAAATAAATAAATAAATAAGAAAAATAGATAAACGAGAAGACAGAATTAACACAAGAAATAAGGAGAACAAGGCCTAATTACTAGGTGACTTAGTTAACTACCCCAAACAAATAGAATGAATCAAACTTAGGTTAATTTTAACCTATTCGAATCAGCGCCCGACTTATTTATCGAAGACAATTTCAACTCATTGTCGTATATTGCTTGGGTCGATTTCCGTCATATCTGTCTATCTACCCACCTAAGTTGGTTATTAAGATTGTTATTAACCTAAAAGTGCACAAAAAAAAAATGAAAAGACTAACGCGTCTAAAGATGCCTACCCGTCCCGACTTAATGTCCAAGAGGCATTGGACTTACTATTTGGATAAGGGTCTAGAAAAATGAAAGCCTTAAGGTTATTAATTAGATTCAGGATTTAGCGTCACACAAAACAAATAATACTTGAACACGTAGCACGTAATTGTCTCAAGTAGGCCTCTTATTTAATTATGAAGAGGTAAATGATTTGCGCAATTCAAATAATTAGCATCTACATATTTAAACTTATGAGCATGATATCAAAAGATTGAACATTCAGAAAATTGATATTTTATTAAAACATGTGGACATGATAAAGACATACAGGAATTAGTTAAATCCTATAAGCATAATATCTAGTGGTTTTAACATGCAGACCTAAATTTTACTAATTTTAAACATGCTAAAACTGTTTTAAACATGCTGAGACTGGTTTTAATAATATGCTTTCATTTTAATATGCTAAAACTGATTTAAACATGCTGAGACTGAAATTAACGTGCTGAAACTGATTTAAAATCCAAAACATTAACTGATTTAATTAAAAATGCTGAAACTGATTTTTAACATCCAAACCGATTGTCAAATAATTTAGAATGCCGAAATGGATTTGACCTATAAGCGTGATTTCTGATTTTAACAAATGAAGCAGATTTTAAAACCTAAAACATGTTTTTTAACAAACGATATTAATACAACTCCTATAGGCATAATTTCTAACAAATGAGATTAATAGAAATACTATAGGCATGATTTCTATGGTTTACAATTAAAGCTAGTAGAACTTAGTTTGCCCCTCCCCCATAGCAGTTCTCCTAAATTTCATTTATTATTCGAGTTTATACAATAAATATTACAGACCAAATAAATGAATGAGAAAGGAAATGAAAATAAAATAAAAAGAATCCAAGTCTTTGGAGACTCCCAAACCCGAGGCAACTCTTCACAATTACCCAACGGCTTTGCTAGCAACTAACCTGTCAAAAATAAGCATATGAAATCCAGAGGGGCCTATAACGACTCCTAATACCGGTCCTTAACATGGAAAAGTTTTATGAGAACCTCAAGGGTCCTAGGCATTGCCCATGTCAAGGTATAGGATACCGTTTAAGGCTCTCTGTTCCATACAACATATACTGATACAACACAAAGGTAATTCACGGTGATCACATACATAACCAACAAATAATAGCAGCTTGTATCACGTAATTAAATAGGCAGCAATTAACATCTTCAAACCCATATAGTCATGTTTTCTATTATGTTCATAAATTATATACATGAATCAAAGGACATACCAGTTAGCAGTAAATAACAGAAGAAATTCGAGACCCAACACTTAGCAATCAACAATCTTGTTCACAGTAGAGAGCTTTTTAACAATATGAGAGTAGTCAATATGAGTGTAAAGTTTGAGAGATACTGAAAAGAAGGGGACTCCTTTTATAGCCAAAGGAATATATCCAGTCCATAATTAATGGAAGAAAATACATTTTGAGAATCAATTAAAGGAATTATTTTCTTTAAACAGGTGGACTGAATCAATTAAGAGCATAAAATCACTGTGAATTACCATAAATAAGCAAGTAGGAATCTGTCAAATAGCAAACCAATTAATATGAAATAAAATATGCTAAGTTTTCCTTTTATGAAATAGGCAGATCAATCAACATACTTCAATCAATATTTAACCAAAAGGCAAAGATTAAGGTTGTTCAAATAAGAGGAGATCAATTAGCACTTAGAGTCAGTCAAAGCTTACCAAAAATGCTCACGTTACTAAAGTTATTCCCATTCCCATAAGGAAGTGAGATCAATTAGAGCAATTACTCATCAATGCCATTGAGAATAAACAAGTACCAAGCTGGCACCAACCAAATGAAGGAGAATGGACGTAATCAAATTAATTTTGGCACAATCTAGTCCAAACTTGCTAAACAAAATAAGACACTGTCCAGAACCAAATGAAGACATGCTTAGAAATTAGCTTGCACACATGTATTTGAATTTTCAGAATTAAGCTAAAAGTGAAAGTTCATGCTAAGTTTGAGTTTCGACATTTAATGGTCCACAAGGGGCGATGAACACAAAACCATAAGATTCAAACAAAAATTCACAACCAAACATTAACAATTTCACATCTAATAAACTGGTAATAGCAAGAGAAGATGATGAACTTAATTCAAAAAATAGGCCAAACTCGGAATAGATGCATGGTAACCCATCATAAAATAATCATCCAAAGATCTTAATGAAAGTCGTTCAATGATTAAGAAGCAACATACTCCTGGCTGGAGCATGACATTCATCAGAGAGGATGAGATCCTCGTAGCACCATATTTTTCTCGGAGAAACACAAAAAGGAAAAGGGGGATTGATTTAATGGAGGTCGTTGGTAGTCCACCAGCCAGAGGCAGCCGAAAATAGTGAGAGGGAGGCAATTTGGTGGGGTTTCGTCGGAAAATGAGGCAGCAACGGAGGGAGTTGAGAGAGGAGATGATGGCAGCATCGTTGAGGCGGTGGGGTTTCACCGCTGCTGGTGGGGTTTGTATGGTGGCTGGTGGTTTTGCCGATGGGTTTCCGGTGCGAAGAAGGAGAGAGAGTGGGGGGTGCGGTGGATTTTGGTGGTTGTTGGTTGAAGGAGAAAAAGGTATAGGGGAGTGGGGTGGCGTCTTGGAGGGAGTAAAATGATTTTAGGGTTTAGGGAGGGGTATAATTAAAAAGAAAATATAAAGGGGGTTTAATCTTAGCCGTTGGATTAGATTAGATCAACGGTTGAGATCGAAACAAGGATTTTGGGTCGGGTCAATGGGTCAGGTGTACCCGGATTGAATCAATTAAAAATTGAAATTGAGCATTTAACATTAGGCCCAAATTAGCTCAATTTAGGCTAGAATTGAAATAAATTGGGTAGAAAGGAGCTAAGATTTAAATAAAATGGGAAGGAAATTGGAATTAGGATGCTATTTAATTAATAACATACTACATATATAATTTAATAGATAAAATAATAACTAACGATAATTATCAAACAAAAAATATATATTTAAAATTATAAATAAATTACGTATATATTGTACGTCAAATAAATGACATGTAATATTATATGAATGTTACGATAAAATAGTAATAATAAGAAATAAATTATATATTTATAAATTATATACTAATTTAAAAAGTATCAAGACGATGATAAAACACGTAATTTATTTAGTAAATAAAAGCAATACGCGAGAAAAATTTAGCTTTAAAAATAATAATAACTAGTAAAATAACAGTTCGAGAGAGGTATATGAAGGTCAAAATTGAGTGTCAACAGCTGCCCCCTCATTTCTCGGGAATGAAGGATGAATTGTCGGGCAAGGAACGTTGACTTAGTAGCCAATTTTGTCCGACCGGAAGCATAGTTCTTTGAAATCAGAAGAAACAAGAGGGAGTTGTGAAAAATGACGTGGTCGAGACTTCGGTTTCAAGTCGCCTACATATCTCGGGTCTTATGAGAATCAGGCCATGTTTAGTTCTAGATTTAGGGACGAACGATGTCCCTAAAGAAAATCAACATATATGAGTTTTGAATGAGGATAGCACGAGTTGACAAGATTAGAGTATGAGCAGGATGGAACGTGAATATGATTTTGGTTAAGTTATAGAGATATGAGATTTGAATTGAATAAAAGAATAAGAAGAGTTGCATTTCATAAAATAGTAGCAAAAATTATTTTCTTGCCTTTGATGCCTGCAACTTCTGATATAACTCGGTAAAATAGTTAGTTAATGAATTTTTATAAACGTGAATTATTGCAATGAAAGTAGTGATGCTAGAAAACAATAATGATAAAAGGAGGTAAGAAACGTATCTATTTGCTTGGAAGGATAATGCTTAACCCAACCAACTTTCAAAGGACAATGCTTAGCCTCAGGTAATTTCTTGAAAAGGTAGCGCTTAACCCAATCAACTTCCAAAGAACAATGCTTAGCCCCGGGTAATATTTTGAAAAGGTAGTGCTTAACCCAATCCTTCTGATGGACAATACTTATCCTCAAGTAATTTTTTAAAAAGGTAGTGCTTAACCCAATACTTTCGGTGGACAACGCTTAGCCTCGGGTAATTTCTTGAAAAGGTAGTGCTTAACTCAATCCTTTCGATGGACATTGCTTAGCCTCAGGTAATTTCTTGAAAAGGTAGTGCTTAGCCCAATCCTTCCAAAGGGCAACGCTTAGCCTCAGGTACCATCTTGAAAAGGTAGTGCTTAACCCAATCCTTCCAAAGAGCAATGCTTAGCCTCGGATAATTTCTTGAAAAGGTAGTGCTTAACCCAATCCTTTCGAAGGACAACCCTTAGTATCGGGTAATTTCTTGAAAAGGTAGTGCTTAACCCAATCCTTCCGAAGGACAATGCTTAGCCTCATGTAATTTCTTGAAAAGGTAGTGATTAACCCAATCCTTCCGAAGGACATTTCTTAGCCTCGAGTAACTTCTCATTTAGTAGCCCAATATTAATCGATTAGTAGCAACTCAATTTTAGTAGCATAATTCAGTATTCGTTAATCCTATAGTAGCCCAATATAGTTCAGTAGTCTAGTATCATCAGAGCCGAGAAAGTAGAGTAACCTGCATTTCTACATCCAAAGTAAAATTGTAAGTTGTGAAAGGCAAAAGATTGACTCGTACCTTTGCTTGTATTTTGCTTGTTTGACTTTGAACTTGCACTTTGTATGAGTTTCTTGAGATGTAATACTTGAAAATTTTTGAGGGTCACTCAAAAAAATTTCCCCAGTTTATGACTTGAAAATTGTTGCACTCTTTCTTTCGAAATTCAAAAGGATGATGCTTAGCCTTTAGAATTTTATCACTGACGATATAGTATACTTGTGAGATTGTACCGGTTATTCCTGTACTCAAAGAAAAATTGTATGTTTTAAAAGGGGAGATTGATTCATGCCTCTGTTCGAATTTGATCTTGCATTTGCTCGGATGTCTTGGTATGCAGTCTTTGATGAAATTTTTGAGACCTCCTTAAAAATTTCTGCCCTAGTGTAGAACTCAATCCTTGGCTAATACTCTTATAGAATGAATGGTTTCTCGTCATGAATTTTGACCTCAAAATTCTACCCCAGTCTTACGATTCATGATAATGCTTTACAAATGGAATTTTTGAGATCCTCTCAAAAATTCTTCCTCGGTTACGATGCTTGATAAAGGGAAATGGAAAATATTATTATGATAAGACTGAACTCCATAGGAGCTCCTACGTATCCCTCTTAAACGGGAATCAGGTCAAACGTAGTTCCAATTACATAAAGGGAAAGCACAAAGAAACTTTAGTTTTCTCCAAGTGCATATCGTCATTGCTAAATTAATAAAGTTCAAAGGCATTATTTGAATGCTCGGGAACCTCAACCGGGGAGACAACATAATCAAACATCATTGAAATTATACTATTTTAAGTGTATCACATTAGTATCAATCAATGTTTGAATATGATCTTTCAAAGCTCGGCATTCTTCTATGGTGTTCCCTTTCATCTCTGAATGATAAGAGCAAACTTTAGTGAAGTCGAGCCATTTTGCATGTGTATCCATCACGAGCTCAGGAATGAGAGCAATATGGCCGGTAACCTTTAGTTTCTCATATAATTCGGCTATGGGCTCCGCCAAAGGAGTGTATTGCTTGGGTGAATTTTTCTTCAAATTAGCTCGGGATTTTGAGTATTGATGTATTCGTTGAGATCTTGGTGGCTTTTGATAAGCTGGTAGCTTTTGAGATGTGACTGTTTGGTATTGAGGTGAAAGTGATGATATTTGGAAAATTAAAGGAGCTTTCGGCCCTTCGGTAATCGATACAGTATTCACCTCTTTTGTGTTTTTGTTTTTGATGACCTCATCAAAGTGTGAAGTCTTAATAGCTGCTTGTAACACCTCCAAATTTGTTATCATGCCATTCTTTATGCCTTCCTCAATTCTTTCACCCAGCTTGATGATATCAAAAAGCTTACCGTCTTGTATGAGCATCATCTTTTCATAATAATGTGGCTCTTGAGCACGAATAAAGATTTCTTTCATTTGCTCTTCATCTAAAGGAGGGTGTGCTTTAACGGCTTTAAATATCCATCTTATTCCATATTCTCAGAATGATTCCGTGGATCCTTTCTTCAAGGTCTGAATATAAAACCAATCAGGCACCTTTTAAATATTAAATTCAATTCTCTTCACAAAATCAGAGGCCATGTCAATCCCTTTTGACCATTTTCTTGAATCTTGTGTGATATACCATGACCGAGCATCTCCGGTAAGACTCCTCATGAATAATTTCATGCGAATCTGTTTATTTCTTCTGACACCCACTAGCTTATCACAATATACTCTTAGATGTGCCTTTGGATCTCCAGTCACGGCGACCATCTCAAATTTAGGAGGTTTGTATCCTTCAGGAAATTCAACATCAGGATGTATGCACAAGTCCTCAAAATTTAACCCTTCTACCCCTTTATTACCTTTCATATGCTTCAATCGACCATCCAGTTTTTCTAATTGCTCGGCCATAATTCGTATTAATATGTCCTTTTGAGAAGACTTTGGTTCATAGTGATGATGGGTGAAAGGGGTCTCTCAACATAGATAGAGCTGGAATTACGAATTTTTGGAGCATAGGCATAAGTCATATTTATAGTAGCTGTTGGTAATATATCATGGGTAGATAAGTTGATTTGGGAATTTAGTGGAGCAAGGTGTGTGCAATTAGATGTATTATATGAATATTGGAATGGATACGTATGACTTTGAGAATGATATGGTAAATGAAGGCTTGTGAAAGTGACTTGTGGTTTGATAATGGTGTTTCCCTCAATTGGAGGCTCTAGAGGAGTATTCAGAGTAGTTGATAGATTGGCCAAACTGCGAACATGAGATAATTCTCCCTGCATCTCTAGAATTTTATGTTTTAACCTTAATATCACCTCATTATGTTCAGGTGTATATCCTCCTTCTACATTCTCCAAAATTTCTTTCTAGCAATTATATCAATCTTGTCATTGGTGTTGTTGTTATCACCCATTTCTTGCCTTGATAACAAAAACTGAAAGAAGAAACTTCGCTAGCTCGAGTGTGATAAACAAAAAGACACGAATCAACCTTTAGTAAAGGGAGTAAAGAAAAAACACAAACAAAAAAGGCAAAAAGTCAGTGATAAGAAAATATGATAGCGGACAAGTAAAGTATAAGTTGAAAGAAGTAAACACTTTAATGACGTTCCTAGCTTGGGGACCTCTTTTGTGCCAGAGGTAGGCCTATCATTTTGTGAGATAAATACGTCATAATGTAATGTCATTTTGCTCCATAATAAATCTCCAAAATATAAAATTTATGTTAAATAAAAGACTGTCTCAAAATTTGACATATAATGGAATAAAACTAAACTTTAAAGACATCCTCCTCATCAACTGCATCTTTAGGGACCTCCAAATCTTTGTCAAAGCGGTCGCGGCTGGTCAGAAGATAAGATAGTGCTAGATGTCTTCCGAGATCTCCTTTGTTGAGACATTCTTCACCTTGCTGGCTTAATTTCTCATGAAGTTCTCGAACCTTCTTTCCTAGCCCCAAAGCACGTTGTCTCCATGAGTCTTGATCTATACCCAACTCTGTGATCTCTTTTGCATTGTCATTAAGAAGTTGTCGATGCCTAGCCTCAGAGTCCAACGCCCTCCTTTTGAACTTGTTATATAGTGCCTGTGCTTCAGCCTCTTTATCACTCACATGTTTGCCTCTCTTTACTCTGGAGACCGCATTGCCCTCTAAATCCCTACGCAACTATTCAATATAGCCTGTTGCGTAGCCTGCACAGTACATGTCTGGTGCTATACTATTATCCTCCAGGAAAGTCTTCTTGTTCCATGTTTTGGCAATGTCGGTGGCATGAGGGATTTTGTCATTCACGTAATCTGCTCGATGGTCATCCATGTTAGCTACCTTTGGTATTATTTTATTTCTCCCTGCTTGCCTCATTACCTTTGCGAGAGCATATAGTTGAAATTTGCAGAGGCCCATCAATATCAAATAGACTTGATGCTTGGCGTAGATCACAAAATTTGTTCTAGGGAACCAATCGAACATCCATTGTACTGAGTCTTCAGTCAAAGCACTTAATATCTGTCCCCATTTCTCTACCTCCGTTGGCCCTTTTGATCCTTTTAACTCCCATGGTGACCCTAAATTGGTGCACGACAATGTTGTCTACCCCCATAGGTTTGCGTAATTCCTGCAAGCCATGGAACTTTTGCATATGCTCAATCAACCATAATTGCAACAACAAATTGCATCCTTCAAAGTGTTTGGCCCCATTTTTACAGCAGCCCAAGGCTCGGTAGTCAGCTATAATAATAGGAACAATCGTGCAAGGCCTTCCGTCAATCCCATTGCATAAATCATCCGTAACTGTAATTAGGTGGGTATGAATGTACTCTTCGGCCCCTCGTGGGAATATCACCAATCCCAAAATGTAAACAGTGAATGCAAAAATTCTTTTCTTCTCCCACGAGCCAGGGTCAGGACTTTCCATTTCATAAATCTTTTGAGCACTCTCATTACCAAATTTGTCGAGTAAATATGTACCAGGGATCCTTGATTTCATGACAGAGGACACCATCACGCTACCTTGAATTCCTTCTTCTAAAGTGACACTTTTTGCAATGATCACCTCAGCATTTTGCCATTTTTTGTTTCTTCTGAGTAGAAAAATATCCTCGACGTAACCCCCAATTTCCTCAAGCAATGGTGTCATTTCAACCTCCCTGAACCTGAACACAGCCTTTCTCTCATCCCAAAATATAGTAGCAGCCTCGATGATTTCCCTACATGGAGTAATTTCCATGAGAGATGGTAAGCTCCCCAATACCTTTCTCACTTCAAATTGTCCTTGGTGAGCCAAATTTGCCCACCATGTTTTCATTTGGGTTGGCATGCATCAAACCATACCGAACCTTGGGTATGATGTTGGAGAAGTCATCTAATCTGCATAAAATAAGAAAGTTAGCCTACCTTACCCTCAAGGAGCAAAATGACAGTACTTTACGTATATTTAACTCTTCAAGGCACATAAATCATGAAGGCGTCCTTTTCGGGATCTTAAATCCCTTAAGACTCATTGGCAAGGCTTTACTATTAATCTTGATGCACCATGGATATCAAGATATCCTAGGTTTAATATGATGTAAGTCCCTTAGTAATGAGACCTACAGTCACGGTCTAAGAACAAGAGTAGCTGCACAATACGGTTCTCTCAAGTGGACAACTTGAGAGTGTGAAAGCTCATGGTTGTCGATGCACCACTGATCGACCACTCCATAAGACATTTCCCTTAAGGGTGTTTTATAAATGAATGTCAGTGCAACCACACAACCGTTCTAAACAAATAAAAAATAAAAGAGGTTCCAAATGGAAGAAGATATGATCGGCATGACAGTTTATAAGTAAAGCAGTAATATATAGCACATAAGAAAAGCGGTAACAAAATACGCAGCTTATATCAAAGCAGTAACAAAATATGAAGCAATAAATGAAACTAGGAAAAACAAATAACAGACAGTTAGTCCCAAAAATAAAATGAAGAGACAAATATCAACAAAAGATAAACAATTAAACATGTCAAAAGAAAAAAAAATGCAACACAAACGAGTACTAAAAACATATATCCCATATAATAAAACAAATTCGTAATGGTTAGAACCTAGTATCCCCAGCAGAGTCTCCATTCTATCGCGCCCAATTTTTCTCACAAAAAGTGGGCCATCGACGTGACAACTCTCTTTTTTAGGATTAAAGAGTAAAGAGTCGCCACCTAACGAATTTAAGGCGCGTTAGAGTACCATACTAACTAACTATGATTAAATTAATTACGGGTCTACGTCACCAAAAATTGGGTAAGGGTTCAAGTTACCTCGAAAGGAAGGTGTTAAGCACCTTTTGAGGTCCATAAATGTGGGTCCCTGCCGAATTCGTTATTTATGTGGGAAGAGGTGATAAATAATAGGTCGGTTAATTAAACTAAAGAATATGTGATTAAACAAGTATTATTTAAAATATGTAATTAAATCAGTTTACTTACTAAAATCTAGATGAGAGAAGATTACACATATAAATTACAAATAAAATAAATAAATAAATTAGAAAAACAGATAAGTGAGAAGACAGAATTAACACAAGAAATAAGGAGAACAAGGCCTAATTACTAGGTGACTTAGTTAACTACCCCAAACAAATAGAATGAATCAACTTAGGTTAATTTTAATCTATTTGAATCAGCGCCCGACTTATTTATCGAAGACAATTTTAAATCATTGTCGTATTCTGCTCGGGTCGATTTCCATCATATCCGTCTATCTACCCACCTAAGTTGGTTATTAAGATTGTTATTAACCTAAAAGCGCACTAAAAATATGAAAAGACTAACGCGTCTTAAGATGCCTACCCGTCCCGACTTAATGTCCAAGAAGCATTGGACTTACTATTTGGATATGGGTCTAGACAAATGAAAGCCTGAAGGTTATTAATTAGATTCGGGATTTAGCGTCAAACAAAACAAACAAGACTTGAACACGTAGCACGTAATGGTCTCAAGTAGGCCTCTTATTTAATTATGAAGAAGTAAATGATTAGCACAATTCAAATAATTAGCATCTACATATTTAAACCTATGAGCATGATATCAAAGGATTGAACATTCAGAAAATAGACATTTTATTAAAACATGTGGACATGATAAAGACATACAGGAATTAGTTAAATCCTATAAGCATAATATCTAGTGGTTTTAACATGCAGACCTAAATTTTACTAATTTTAAACATGCTGAAACTGGTTTAAACATGTTGAAACTGGTTTTAAAAACATGCTTTCATTTAAATATGCTAAAACTAGTTTAAACATGCTGAGACTGAAATTAACGTGCTGAAACTGATTTAAAATCCAAAATATTAACTGATTTATTTAAAAATGCTGAAACTGATTTTAACATCCAAAATGATTGTCAAATAATTTAGAATGCCGAAATGGATTTCACTTATAGGCATGATTTCTGATTTTAACAAACAAAGCAGATTTTAAAACCTAAAACATTTCTTTCAGAATCCATAAAGATTATTCAACAGGCTCTGGAAGGAATTCCAGGAGGGCCTCACACAAACGATGTTAATACAACTCCTATAGGCATAATTTCTAACAAATGAGATTAATAGAAATACTATAGGCATGATTTCTATGGTTTACAATTAAAGCTAGTAGAACTTAGTTTGCCCCTCCCCCATAGCAGTTCTCCTAAATTTCATTTATTATTCGAGTTTATACAATAAATATTACAGACCAAATAAATGAATGAGAAAGGAAATGAAAATAAAATAAAAAGAATCCAAGTCTTTGGAGACTCCCAAACCCGAGGCAACTCTTCACAATTACCCAACGGCTTTGCTAGCAACTAACCTGTCAAAAATAAGCATATGAAATCCAGAGGGGCCTATAACGACTCCTAATACCGGTCCTTAACATGGAAAAGTTTTATGAGAACCTCAAGGGTCCTAGGCATTGCCCATGTCAAGGTATATGATACCGTTTAAGGCTCTCTGTTCCATACAACATATACTGATACAACACAAAGGTAATTCACGGTGATCACATACATAACCAACAAATAATAGCAGCTTGTATCACGTAATTAAATAGGCAGCAATTAACATCTTCAAACCCATATAGTCATGTTTTCTATTATGTTCATAAATTATATACATGAATCAAAGGACATACCAGTTAGCAGTAAATAACAGAAGAAATTCGAGACCCAACACTTAGCAATCAACAATCTTGTTCACAGTAGAGAGCTTTTTAACAATATGAGAGTAGTCAATATGAATGTAAAGTCTGAGAGATAATGAAAAGAAGGGGGCTCCTTTTATAGCTAAAGAAATATATCCAGTCCATAATTAATGGAAGGAAGATATTTTGAGAATCAATTAAGGGAATCATTTTCGTTAAAGAGGTGGACTGAATCAATAAAGAGCAGACAATCACTGTGAATTACCATAAATAAGCAAGTAGGAATCTGTCAAATAGCAAACCAATTAATATGAAATAAAATATGCTAAATTTTTCTTTTATGAAATAGGCAGATCAATCAACATACTTCAATCAAGATTTAACCAAAAGGCAAGGATTAAGGTTGTTCAAATAAGAGGAGATCAATTAAGCACTTACAGTCAGTCAAAGCTTACCAAAAATACTCACGTTACTAAAGTTATTCCCATTCCCACAAGGAAGTGAGATCAATTAGAGCAGTTACTCATCAATGCCATTGAGAATAAACAAGTACCAAGCTGGCACCAACAAAATGAAGGAGAAAGGACGTAATCAAATTAATTTTGGCACAATCCAGTCCAAACTTGATAAACAAAATAAGACACTGTCCAGAACCAAATCAAGACATGCTTAGAAATCGGCTAGCACACATGTATTCAAATTTTCAGAATTAAGCTAAAAGTGAAAGTTCATGCTAAGTTTGAGTTTTCACATTTAATGGTCCACAGGGGGCGATTAACACAAAATCATAAGATTCAAACACAAATTCGCAACCAAACTTTAACAATTTCACATCTAATAAATTGGTAATAGCAAGAGAAGACGATGAACTTAAATAAAAAATAGGCCAAACCTGAAATATATGCGTGGTAACCCATCATAACATAATCATCTAGAGATCTTAACAAAAGTCGTTCAATGATTCACAAGTAACATACTCCTGGCCGGAGCTCGACATTCGTCGGAGAGGATGAGATCCTCGTAGCACCAAATTTTTCTTGGAGAAACACAAAAAGGGAAAAGGGGATTGATTTAATGGAGGTCGTTGGTAGTCCACCAGCCAGAAGCGGTCGGAAACAGTGAGAGGAAGGAGGTTTGGTGGGGTTTAACCAGAGAACGAGGCAGCGAGGGAGGGAGTTGAGAGAGGAGATGATGGCAGCGGCGTTGAGGCGGTGTGGTTTTGCCGCTGCTGTTGGGGTTTGTGTGGTAGCTGGTGGTTTTGCCGATGGGTTTCCAGTGCGAAGAAGAAGAGAGAGTGGGGGGTACGGTTGTTGGTTGAAGGAGAAGAGGGTATAGGGGAGTGGGGTGGCGGCTTGGAGGGAGTAAAATGATTTTAGGGTTTAGGGAGGGGTATAATTAAAAAGGAAATATAAAGGGGGTTTAATCTTAGCCGTTGGATTAGATTATATCAACGGTTGAAATCGAAACAAGGATTTTGGGTCGGTCAACGGGTCAGGCGGGTTAGGTGTACCCGGATTGAATCAATTGAAAATTGAAATTGAGCATTTAACATTAGGCCCAAATTAGCTCAATTTAGGCTATAATTGAAATAAATTGGGTAGAAAGGGGCTACGATTTAAATAAATTATGAAGCAAATTGGAATTGGGCTGCTATTTAATTAATAACATACTACATATATAATTTAATAGATAAAATAATAACTAATGATAATAATCAAACAAATAATAATAATATATATATATATTCAAAATTAAAAATAAATTACGTATATATTGTACGTAAAATAAACGACATGTAATATTATTCGAAATTTATGATAAAATAGTAATAATAAGAAATAAATTATATATTTAAAAATTATATACTAATTTAAAAAGTGTCAAGACGACGATAAAACACGTGATTTATTTAGTAAATAAAAGCAATACGGGAGAAAAATTAAGCTCTAAAAATAATAATAACTAGTAAAATAACAGGTCGAGAGAGGTATAGGAAGGTCAAAATTGGGTGTCAATAGTCACGACCCAATTTCTCACGTTATGATGACACCTACAACCTCCCTATAGGTGAATCAACCCCCGTAGCCCAGAACGGTTAGTAATGGGCCACTATCTTAAGAATAACAAGAGGAAGAAGGTAAGAAGGCATAGCAAAAAAGGAAGCAACCTGAATATATATAGAAAACTACACTATCCCACGACCTGATATCACAAGTACATGAGCCACTACTATAAATACAGAATACAAAAGAGAGTAAAAGTAAAATGTACAACTGTCTCTGAATATACAAAAGAGTCAACTGTGCTAAAAGAAGTGATATAGCGAAGCCCCGGTCACCAGGAGCTCACCCTACGCCTGAGATGTCCCAAGAGCTGTACGAAATCCCCATGTCAACAGCGATGGCTCATACTAGGATTTGCACCAGGAAGATGCAGAAGTGTAACGTGAGCACCAATTGCATAAGCAAACGATACCCAGTAGACATCATAAGCCGACTGGGCACATATAAAATGTAAAAGCAGTAGATAGAAGATAAGGAGCGAAAGGGGTTACAGAAGCAAATAGAGTAAAGTAAAGGGAAGCTACGAATATATAGAAGATATAAAAGAAACCAAGCGTACTAAGCTATCCATAAGAGATGTATCATAGAACACAGATGTAAAGATAGAGAACGCACCTGGGTCCTTGCAATATAGTAAATAAAGAAAGCTTAACGAATAGGGCGGTGTACCAGTAACCTCAAATAAAGGGAGAGAAGGAAAGGCAACTAAACATAAACATGCCAACAATACAACTCACAAGGTAAGGATGATCAAAAAATAGACTAGCAGGTAACTACAATAGAAGCGAGTACACTAATCTACCTACAATCCCAATGAGCGCCTATACACCTAAGAAATAAATACATGTAAAGGAAAACCCTACCGGTGTCCCATACTACTAGAGAGTACACTAAGAAAATAACAAACAAGGGGTGGAACCGTGAAAAAATGAATAATATGATATGCCAGTGGTACCGTATGCACCTCCTCCAGCGCCCATACGCCCAACAGGTAGGACCCATGGAAGGGCTTCCCCCGTATACCTCTACTCCCCCGTAAACCTCTACTCCCCCGTATACCCTTCTCCAACACTCTTGTCCTGTGGCCTCCAGTCTGGATCAGAAAGGTCCATAGAGGTCTCCGCGACCACATACAACCTCTCAATATCTTGTCATATGTGCCCAGAGTCTATCCGGGTCTAAAATCAGTAATAAAACCATGTCTAGCGCTATAAGCCATGTCTAAAAACTCTCTAACCACAAGGACTGACTCGGGAGAAGAATTGTCGATGCTAATATTCCAGACATATGTTATATAAGCCAAGCACTCGCGTGAAATAAACTTTCTAGCCTGAAGACAAGAAATGATCCCAGATGGTGCACGGCTAACAGAACCCTACCCCACAATCAGGGATACATCGGGCATGACTAAGGTAACATTATTGGTATACCAATCCAAAATTGCTTGGTGAGGGGATATTCAGTCCATGCCCAGAATCACATAAAATTCTAACATATCTAAAATCATCAAATCATCCCAAGTGTCAAGACCACCAATAGCTACCAAACATGATTTAACAATCTGATCCACTACTAAAGAATCGCCTACCGAGGTAGAAACAGATAAGAAAATAGATAATGGCTCACTATCCAACCCCAAGCTAGGAAAAAAGTAGGTATAAACATACAAACATGAAGAACTAGGATCAAACAATTTTAAAGTTAACTGGCAGCAGACAAAAATCATACATGTGATCACCGTATCTTAGGCCTTCACCTCCGATCTACTAGCGACTGCATAGAACTGACGCCGACCTCCATCAGAATGACCCTCATCTTGAACACCTGGCATGCCAATCTAGGCACCAGCCCTACCCTGGATACCACCACCTCTGACTAGTGGCTGCATTGCTCGTAGAGGCTGAGTTGGCTGAGTGGCTAGCTTAACTGTACCCCACTGGGGGAAATCTCTAGCAAAGTGACCAATGATACCATACTCGTAGCAAATCCCTGATAACCCACCGTGGCATGATGAACTGGCTAAACCTGTATGACCACCATGACCTGATGCCCTAGATGATGTACTATAACGACCCTTCCAAGCATTTTTGCGTTTTTGCCTTCTTTGTACCGTTAGAGCCTTCTTATAGTAGCCCAAAGACATTAATGACTTGCTGGGACTGGTAGTTTGGTACCTGATCCATTCGTTATATCTTTACGACCATTTCCCTATTTTAGAGCTTTAACTTAGGAAATCATTGATTTTAGTCAACATTCTTAGCAATCGTGCTCAAAATCAAATTCTAACAGTTCCATTAGCTACGAAACATGGATTTTGGCCTAGTTAGACCTTTGGTTGAGGTTTGGGAGCTTTTAGTTTAGTTTTATCTCACTTATTGTGTTTTCTGGGCCAGTTGAACTTGGATGTTTAACACATGTCAACATTCGGAGAAGACGACCTCGGATGAAAATTCTGTCAGCGCTGTTAGCTCTTAAATATTAACTTTGGGCTAGAGAGACCTTTGGTTTGGATCTCGAGTCTTCCAGAATCATTTCTGGCTTTTTAGGTATATTTTGGTTAAGGTTGGCTAGTTAGATGTAGGGCCTACTTTTCTTTGAAATGATCTCCATTGGGAGTTTTGTTAACTCCGTTGAGTTCAGAATGCCATTTTTAGTACGGTAGCACCTTTCATTTGTATCTGTGAGTTCTAGATTATTCCCTGAGTGCGCGACCAATTTGTTTTAAGTTATGCTTGCACTTGGTTGCTGCTTCTTCTGGTATGGTGCAGCGGCGGGTGCCTTGGATGCACCAGCGCTGCTGCACTGGTGCCCTGGGTGCCGTGCCTGTGGTGCCTGGTGGCTTAAACAAGGGGCATGCCTGCTCTCCCTCCCCCTCCCCGTCAATGCCTCCCCTGCAGTCTTTAGGCGCTTCTGCAGCAATGCACCTGCGTCATTTCTGCCAGTCACTGGCATCATATAAGGGTCTTCTCTTTCACTCTCTTGTTTATTCTAAACTTATTTCCTCCATCTTTCTCTAGAGCTTTAAGCTCGAATTCTCTATGGATTCTTAATCCAAGTGTTGGGGTTGCATATTTTGTGCGCGTGATCGTCTCCGTATCATCAATTGTAAATTTCCCCTATTAAATTCCAACAATTTCTCCTTTTGATTTGTATTTAGTTCCCTCTTAAATTCCAACAATTTATCCTTTTGATTCTTATTTAGTTCTTATGATCGTAGGGCTGTTTTGAGCTCGTCCCTTGTCTGTTCCCGCTAAATTTTTGAGCATGCGTACCCAGTAACATTGGGAACCTTGTGGTAACTTTTGTTTCTAGCTTCGGGTTGCGGAGCCTACGGGCCCACTTTTGACCTAGATTTTGACCTAGCTAGATTATTAGCATTATAGGTATCGTTAGGTTTGTATTGATGAGTAGAGTATTATTTTGATAGTTGCTTCGATATTCAGAGCTTCTTGGAGCAGTTCGAGCTTAGTCGATGTCCTTCCGGTAGCTTTTCCTCAGATGCCATGTAGGTTATGGCTTCCCTACCTTTGATTTTGCATATATATGCTATAATTATTCTATTTAGCATCCTTGGGTTGAGTTTACTAGGTTGGCACCCCAGAACTTGTCCGCTTTCTTTCTGTCTATTTTATTTCATGCGTTGGCTTTAGTATTTGAACTAGTTTTATAGTAGTACCTCTTGCAGCCCTGTGTGGCCTTTGTATATGCCTTTGGATCATAGATGGTGTAATATTTGGGAAATGTTCGTGAGTCCCGGATATTGTATTGTGACATTAGGCTAGTTATCTATGTTATAGATCAGATTGAGCTTGTGCAGGGCCGATAGGTTGATTGTGATCCATTGAGCTGCTGATTGTTTGCGAGCATATCATCATTATTCATACAAAGAGTTTTTTGCATTTTTTACTACTGCAAGGCTGCAAGCTTAACTATCACCAATTTTCTAAACCATGCATGGCCCCAAAGGCTCGTTTTCAGTATAAATGGTTCTAAATGGATTGAAATCGGTTTTATGGATTTTTTTGAGATAAACGAGATTAAATGATGATTTTATCACTGGGTTTCACACTGATACTAGAATGAGCTGAGCCATAGCGATAGGCATATTTTACTACTGATTTTGAGATGATACCAAACTCGGATAAGCTGATCACTAGACTTGTTTTACTATAGATTTAGACCCAAATATACTCCAGGCACCCTTTATTAGGGTTTTGAGATTTTGATTTATCAATTTAGACCCAGATATACTCCAGGAACCCATTTGAGATTTCGATTACTGATTTAAACCTGAATACAGTTTGGGAAATTATTTGAGATTATAAGATTTTGTATGTTATTTCGCAAAACTCCATGTTCCTTGCCGATTCGGACCAGGGGCTATGAGCTACAAGTGACGGATGAGGGGTATATGGTGTAGTTGAGGTATATGGGAAGTCCTTCTATGGATCCTATCTACTGGGCCTATAGGCATTAGAGGAGGTACATATGGTACTACTGACATAACTGGTTTCATCATATCACATCACATTATTCATATTATGTACGGATCCACCCTTGTTTGCTATTTGCTCAGTGTACACTCTGATAGTGTAGGATGCTGGAGGGTTTATTTTTAGTTGTTTGTAGGCCAATGATGCCTACTGGGTACCCATTGCTTTGCAATTGGTGCTCATACTACACTTCTACATCTTCATGGTGCAGATCCTACTGTGAGCTATCCCCATTGATTGCATTACATGATTACTCATGTAGATTTTAGGACATACAAGACTAAGGTGAGCTCCTGACAACTAGGGCTTGACCATATCTCTTCTTTTGGCACTGTTTAATCTTTGTGTATTTCAGAGATAGTTGTATATTCTTCTTTTATACCTTCTAGTACTCTGTATATTTTAGTAATATCTCCTGTACTTTTGATACCAAGTCGTGGGAGGGTGTAGTTTCTTTTTATGTATGTTTAGGTTGATTTCCCTTTTGCTTGTTTTTCTTATCTTCTTCTGCTTATTCTACTTGTTGTGCGTTCTACTTAGGTAGTAGCCCATTACTAACTATAATGGGCTACATGGATTGGTTTGCCTACATGGGGGTTATACGTGCCATCATGACCTAAGAAATTGGGTCATGACAGCTTGGTATCAGAGCCCTAGGTTCACCGGTGTCATTGGTACAAGAGCAAATGTCTAGTAGAGTCTCACGGATTGGTATGATGAGATCTATATCCTATCTGTAGGAAGCTACAGGGCATTGTTAGGAAAATTTCCCAATTCTTGGCTCATTATCATGCGTTCTCGACTCTATTAATTTCTAAACTTCATTGTCCATTCTTTCTCAGATGACTAGGATGAGTATGACAATAAATGGCGATGAGACTTTTGCACTTGTTTCTACAGTGCTTCCTCCAGTGCCAGGATTTCAGATTTAGAGCATACCGCATTAGCTAGGGGTTTTGGGGCCAACCTGACCTCTTTTGGGATTTATAGATACCCTAGTTCTTCAGGACACTAAGACAAAGACTCTGAGTCTTCCAGAGGGTACGTCAAGTAGGGGCAGTACCTAGTTCTTTGAGCGGTGCTTAAGCAAGGTTTGGTGTTACAGGTCTCTAGAAAGGTTCTATGTTAGTTTTGAAGTATGAGGCAAGGTTTCACAAGTTGACTAGGCATACTTCTAGGGATGTTCCTACTAAGTTTGAGAGAGTACATGGTTTTGTTGGAGGATTGATTTCACCGCTTTTTTTGGCGATAGAGCACTTAGTGACAGTTGGGACTACCTTTCTTCAGATGGTTGATCATGCTTGGAAAATTGAGGGGTTATGTCGCAAAACATATATAGGTGTTGGTAAGAGGCATCACTGTTAAAGCAATTTTTGTGGTTCTCAGGTAGAGATCAGTTTCATTGCTTTTTGTCTAGCAAGCCAGTTCCGGTAGCTTCATAAGGTTCAGAAAGTGATTATACAGGGCATGTTGGGAAGAGAAGACATAGTATAGGTCAGGTTTCCTGAGGTTTTCCTTCTGGGTATATAGGTTATGGTGGCCAGTCTCGATCAACAAGATCTTCGCATCGAACTTTATGTGGTAGAGGTTGCTTCTAGTGCGATGAGTTTGGGAACTTTGGTAGGGATTTCCCTATGATCACACATTCTAGTCAGCAGAGCCAGTTGGCTTTCTCTCCTAGGACTCCAGTGCCAACGAGTAGAGGTGGTGTGTAGTGTAGTAGATGCGGTCTCTAGGTGGCTAGAGGTGGCTTTCAGCTAGGCAGTTCAGATATCTATCTCGAGTTAATAGGAACCCTGTATTAGAGCAGTACATTTCCGAGTTTCTATAGTTGTAGAGTGATTAGCCACTTTTCTAGAGAGTATACCCGACATGGGATAATCGAGCCTTCAGTATTGACTACTCAGTCTAGAGATAGGCACAAACAGTTTGAGGCCTCTCTTGGTAGGCAGGAGTGGAGGTTCCAAATATCATTTTTACAGGTACGGTCTTTGTTATGATCAGCTAGTTCTGGTATTACTTGCTTTGGGGTCTACCCTTCTCTTATATATATTTATATATATGCCTACCCGATTCTCATATGGATGTACTATTTGAGTTTGTAGTGCTTATGCCTGTGACTACCTTGTAGAAGAATTCTTTTAGTAGTGGATGGGGTGTATTGTCACGACCCAATTTCTCGGTCATGATGGCACCTACAACCCCCGGTAGGTGAACCAATCCCCGTAGTCCAGAACAGTTAGCAATGGGCTACTATCTAACAAATAAGGGAACAAGACGAAGAGAACAGATAAAAGGAATATAAATATATACATATGCGGAAACTAAACTAAACCCCAAGACCTGGTATCATAG
>QJPP01005712.1:0-44418 GCA_003996215.1 Jaltomata sinuosa
TTGTGTTCCTCGGTTGTATGGGCGGCCGAGGGACTGTAGGTAGACTTTTGCTTTCTACTTATAGAATTGTTCTCTATGATGGATAAGTATGAGATTGGTGTGATTAGTTGAGTTTGATTCATGTCTCTGAGCATGCCTATTATTACTCTTTCTCTCTTCTTCTTACACTTGAGGTTACCGGTATACCGTCCATTTCGTAAACTTATTTTGTATACACTGTTGTTGCAAGGACCCCAGGTGCGTTGTTCTTACTTTCACCTGTGCCTTTGGTGTGTATATTCTGCTTACTAGCCTCATATGTGTTTCTGTTGATTTCCTCTGGGCTAGTTCCTGTGTACCTTTCGTTGATCTTCTGTGACTACTTGTTTCTATTCTGTCTATTACTGCTCTTTTATCTTATATGTGCCCAGTCGGCCTATGATACCTACTGGGTACCTTATGCTTCGCATTTGGTGCTCACCCCTACCCCCTGCATCTTTGGGTGCAGATCCTAGCGTGGGCCATCGCCGTTAGATCGCTGTGATTCGTGCTTGGAGATCTGCTGGAGACTACTTCAGGCTGAGGGTGAGCTCTTGGCGATCGGAGCTTAGCTTTAGTTTATCTTTTGTTTCATGTACTCTATTACCATTCAGAGACATTTGTATATATAGCTTTGGTTTATTTGCACTCCATGTATGTAGTTTGGCTCTGTACTATGATACCAGGTTTTGGGGTTTGGTTTAGTTTCCGCCTATGTATATATTTATATCCATGTTATCTATTTTATTTGTCTTGTTCGCTTATTTGCTAGATAGTAGCCCATTACTAACTGTTCTGGGCTACGGGGATTGGTTCACCTACCGGGGGTTGTAGGTGCCATCATGACCGAGAAATTGGGTCGTGACAATTAGTCATTACAATTTACACCATCTTTGCTTTGAAAGATTGAAGCTTAGACGATCTCACCTGGTGTTTTATTAGAATGAGTAGCTAAGGTACTTTGTATCTCATCTTCAGTATTTGAATTTTTTATAAATAACGTGTAATGAGCTTAATGTTGAGAACATCATCTCTATTACTACCTTTTAAAATCTGCTACCAATTGCGTTGGCCATTAGGAATGAAAGAGAGGAGTTGGAAGCAGCAAGCATCATGATGACGTTCCTTTGAGAGACGCTTGCATTTGAGGAAGTATGAACACAAGATCCTACTTGAACTGAGTTGTCCGCTGCTTCAGCATCAGTACACAGGTCCCCTTTTCTCATCTTGTTATTTTAGTTTTAAACTTATTTTAATTGTACATGCTTGTAGTGAGCTTGAACATATTTTCAGAAAAACTGTAATGACCCGTTAGGTCATTTTGAGCACTAGAACTCCTTTTTCATAGACGATCCTTCTCGAGAATTTTAAATAAAAATTTTAAACTATTCGTTTAATTACGATTATCTAATTAATGGTTAATGGCCCTAAGTCCATAATTTATTGAATACATATACTATTCAGCCCATGTATAAGAATAATTTAGAGATAAATAAGGTTTAATATATTTTCTGAATTCTAGCATAAGCGGTTGCGGTGGCACACAAACACTACGAGAGAGACGACTGTGTTCAGGTAAGAGCCAATTAAGATTAAATTTTTGAGTATGTGTTTGATTTCTAGGTATAGGCGTTAATTGTTAGATTCGTATTCGGTGGAATGGAATGGAAGTCCAAATTATTAACCTGTTGGCAGTGCGTTAAGGATCAAGTGATTGTGTTAGAATTTGGTTATTTAAGGATAATGTTTTGGTGGCCAATTATGCGGTAATTATTAAAAAAAAAGAAGAGAAAAGCACGAGTTGTTAACTTGTTATAGGCATCATGTATGAGTTATAAGCTTCTAGAAACTTGGTATCTTCTTGAATGGAAAATCTTTACTTTTTCAACACTTTAGGATAATTATTGATTTGATTAGTGGAAGTTAACACCAAGGAAAAATTTCTCAATTTGGTGTTCAGTTCTGTTAGGTCTAGGCGAACATGGAGTGTTACAGTAGTTGGGTTATATTTTCCTTTACACCTAAATTGGTTTCTCCGTAGGTTGTTGGCAGATTGTGTCCTCTTAAGTGAGAGTTTAAGAGCTAATGACAAGTTAATAACTAGTCAATGATAGTGTATTTATAAACTAATCAGTGGGGGAAGGTTAGATATGAGGGGTCATTGATATATATGTTAAGTTCTGCATACTGTTGTTCATCGTTAAGGTTACTGGTGGTGCAACTTGGTTTCGGGTTTGAAATTTTCCTATAGTTATCACTTTATAATTTCAGTTTTGTCCTTGTAAGATTTGAATTTGACTTTTGGGTGATATTTGGGGTCTGAGCTAGAAGCATAGTGACATGAATGTCTACGGACTCGTTTACTTATGAATAATATATATATGATAGATTGGGAATGTTCTTAAACTTTACGAAAGGGAAAGGCAAAGTCTTGAGGATTCGTGACACGTTGTTCGACATTCAAGGTATGTTAAGACTTTCTAGACTTTGTTGAAGGATTGTTTGATGATAAAAGTTTAAAATCTAAAAATAGAAAGTGAGGGAAAGATGGGGGTCTCATACCCATGGTGTGACGGGTATTGGTACGAGTACCGGTGTTATGAAAGGGAAGTTTATTACTATATAATATATGGGTATTAGCTGATGCATCATTGACTTGGTTGATTCTTTGTGTGTTCATGGTTCCCCAGTTAACCCGTATATTTATGATAGTCGAGGTGAATGTATTTCATGTCAGTATTTGATCGAACGAGATGCATCATCGTCCCCTATTCCATTGATATTATATTATGCACATGCATCGGTATTGAGTTGAGTGTGAGTAAGGTCAGGCACGTGGAGATCATCCGTGCTGCGATTGTTCTATGATTATGAGTTGGGCACATGGAGATCATCCGTGCTGGGGATTGATTGATTTTGTGATAGCACTTAGAGATCGTCCGTGCTGGTATATAGACCTCGCGAGTTCCCCATGGGTCACGAACTCTCGATGTATTACCGACGAGTATCGTGTATATACGATCGAGAGATTACTGGATATTTGGAGCATATCATCTCATTACATTGCATTGCATCGCATTACATCCTCCATACTTACTTGATTATTTGCTTAATTGATGTTTGAATATTTCGTGACAATTGATTATCCCTGCTTTAGTTAAACTTGACTGTTGAATATAGTGTAGGCTCTTACATTTGATAATGACTTCTTGCTTGAGTCCTGTAACTACTTTTTCGTTGTCGGTCTATGAAAAATACTGATTACACGTAGTTTCGTACTCATACTACGCTTGCTGCACTCTTTTGTGGAGAAAATTCAGTTTCAAACTCTAGCGCATCTCGTGGAGCTTCCTGAGTCCGAGCTTGAATTATTTTGGAGTTGTGGTGAGCTGCTTGGCTGTTCTGCAGCCGACACCTTCATCTATATTGTATTTATTCTGTCATTTAGTAATCAGACAGGGTATTTGCATTCAGACTTGTCATTTTAGTTTTCGCACTTGAATCGTATTATAAAAGCTCTTGTACTTATGACACCAAATCTTGAGTGGTATTTTCATTCTTCCGCACTTTATTTTGAAAGACTTCGTATTTAGTCTATCTATTTACTTTTTCATTCAATTATTTTATTGTATTCGTAAGAGTTATTGGGTTGGCTTACCTATCGGTTGGGAACATAGGTGCCATCAGAACTTGTGATTTTGGGTCGTAATAATTTGGTATTAGAGCCCTAGGTTCATTGGTGTCACGACCCGATTTCTCGATCATGATGACACCTACAACTCCCAGTAGGTGAACCAATCCCCGTAGCCCAGAACAGTTAGTAATGGGCTACTATCTAACAAATAAGTGGGAGAACAGTTTAATAAGCAAAAGTAAGGGAACAAGATGAAGAGAATAGATAACAGGAATATATATATACATATACGGAAGCTAAATCAAACCCCAAAACCTGGTATCATAGTATAGAGCCAGAACTACATACATGGATTGCAAACGGTCCAAAATAATATATACAGATGTCTCCGAATGGTAATAGATTACATAAAGCAAAAGATAAACTAAATGTAAGCTCCGATCGCTAAGAGTTCACCCTCAGTCTGAAGTAGTCCCCAAAAGATCTCCGAGCATGAATCACAATGAGCTAGCAGTAATGGCCCACGCTAGGATCTGCACCGGAAGATGCAGAATGTAGTATGAGCACAAAATGCGAAGCATAAGGTACCCAGTAGGTATCATAGGCCGACTGGGCACATATAAGATAAAAACTTAGTAACAGACAGAATAGAAGCAAGTAATCACGAAAATCAATGAAAAAGGTACACAAGAACTAGCCCAGTGGAAAGGCAACAGAAATAGCATGAAAGGCCAGCAAGTAGAATATATACACAACAGGCACATGTGAAAGTAAGAAAAGACGCACCTGGGATCCTTGCAATAACAGTATATACATAATAAGTTCATGAAATGGACGGTATACTTGTAACCTCAAGTATAAGGAAAAGGAAGCGAAGAGTAGAGATAGACATGCTCGGAACAGAAATCGAAGATCAAACTAATCATGACAAATCTCAAATCTAGAAACCATCTAGCCGTAACAGGGAACAATTTCGTAAATAAATAACAAGAGTCTACCTACAGTCCCCCGGCCGCCCATAAAACCGAGGAACACAACAAGTGAAAACAAATCCTCCGACATCCCATACTATCAGAGCGTACAATCAACAAACAACAAACAAGGGTAGAGCCTCAAACAATGAATGATATGATGCATAACGATCTCAGGTGACATGGTATCTCTGTATGTACCCCCTCCGGTGCCGATCGAGCCCAGAAGGTAGGTTCCATGGAAGGACACTTCTCGTATACCTCTACTCTGCCGTATACCCTCCCTCCGGCACACGCAACCCGAAGCCCCAGGCCCGGAGCAGCAAGGTCCATGGAGGTCCCAGACACCATACTAAAACTCAGTATCAAAATATGTCATCTAGAAGCAAGTCCGGGTTCAAGATAGAGACCCAGTCTCAAATATGCATGCCCAGACCCTGTCCAGGACTAAAGTAGTGGAAAAATATCTCAAAAAACCCCCTCCAAGGGTGCCCGAGCGTAACCGAGTCTAAACAGTAAAAACTCATCTCAGATGCTTGATCCAACCGAGACTAAAATTATCCCGGTTTAGTAGAAAAATCAACTAGTACCCCGGCCCTGTCGAGTCTAGCGTTAATAGTAAAACTGGTGATAGAAATCATAATTTATCCTTCTTTTACCCCAAGCAGATTCATAAGTTAAATCAAACTATTTTCAGTTCATTTCCTATCGAAAATGGTCCCCCAGGGCCATGCAAGGTTCAGAAAATAATCCAGTAGGCCCGAAGCCAAAACCATAGTAAAACATGGATAAATCCTCTTTATATGCATGTAAATGAATGATCAACAAAAATAGCCGCCCAGCAGCTCACAATCAACCTATCGGCCCTGCACAGGCCCACAACTACTCAGCAAGCATAACCGGCCTAGAAGGATATTTCTATGTCCGGGACTCGCAGACATTCCCAATAACCCACATTTTATGTTCCAGAGTCAACAAGGCCTCACAGGACCACAAGGGTAAATAAAACATATTGGCAAGTACTACAAGCATCAGAGGAACAAAAGTAGGCGGACATGAATAAAGCGATCAAGGTCTGTGGTACCAACCTAATAAACCCAACCCAAGGATGCCCATTAATACAACTTTATCCTATATATGTGGAGTCTAGGGGAAATAAACTGTAACCTACTTGTCATACGATTGACTAGCTACGGGAACGGCGTCGTCCAGGCTCGAATTGCTCCGTGAAGCTCTGAATCACAAAAATGCCTTCCAACGAACGTTTCAATGCCCGTAGTTCCTTTACGGAAATTGTTCCTTACGTCCTAATCTTCGCAAAGACTATATATACGTAGCTTATACTCACCTATAAACAGTTCATAATTAAGCTTAAATCGGCAAATTTTCCAAAAGGATCATAACTTGACGAAACGTCCGTAGAACTTCATAAAAACGATCATAAAAGAGCCCCGAGATGGTTACCTTAGAAAACCAAGTGTAAAGCTTAAAGAACCACCAAGAAATACCAAGCCCTATCTTCTGAAACCAGCTCCAAACGTGGCTTATCAAAGGGGAAAAATGATTGCCACGCGTAGAGATCGCGTTTCTAGGCACGGAGGCAAACTTTAGCGATAGAAATCACCAAAAATGCACATTGATCACTCAAGAACTCTCTTGGAACCCTCCCTTATATTTTCTCTCTGTTTCAGAACTGTTTTGGATTTTTAAAATGAGAATTTGAAGCTTTAAATCGATTTTGACCCGACCCGGTTCGCGACCCAGTTTCTGCCCAGACTGTCCACGGTAAAACAGTCATAACCTTTTACTCCGAGATCGGTTTGACGTGAGATTTTATGAGTTGGAAACTAGACTTGTAGACCTTCAATTTGGTAGGTCGGGGGACTTCTAACTCTTTATATATTGAGCGAAAAGCTCTGAGATATTTGACCCAAAGTTCAGAAAATTTATTAAAGAAACGATAACTTTAGCCGACTTGCTTGACTTCAAAACTTATCATACGACCATAAAGACCAAACAAATGGCTCGGGCACTGAACTAATGGTCCCGACAAGCCTTAAATGACTTGGAGCTGCTACAGACAAGCTCTAACGATATAAGAAAGGCGAAAATGCGTAAATGACCGAAAGGGTCATTACATCATCCACTACTAAAAAGACTTTCGTCTTTGAAAGTCAAGAACAAGGAAGTAACTGAAGGCTCAAACAACTGCGGATACTGAGCCCGCATATCTCTCTCGGTCTCCCAAGTAGCCTCTTCAACTGTACAGTGCCTCCACTGAACCTTGACAACCGAGATCTCTCGAGACCTCAATCTCCTGACATCTCTAGCCAAAATAGCTACCGGCTCCTCAACAAAGTCTAAACTCTCATCCATCTGAACTGAATCCCACTGCAACACATGAGACTCATCTGGAACATACCGCCGCAACATCGATACATCAAAAACCAGGTGCATAGCTGAAAACATCGAAGGCAAAGCTAACTGATAGGCAACACTACCAACCCTCTGGAGAATCTCGAACGACCCAATGTACCTGGGGCTAAGCTTGCCCCGCCTACCAAATCTCATCAGACCCTTCATGGGCGATACACAAAGAAATACCAAATCACCAACACTGAACTCTAAGGCACGAAGTCTACGATCAACGTAGCTCTTCTGCCTACTCTGGGCTGCCCAAAGTCTATCCTGAATCACTCTGACTAGGTTTAAGGAATCCTGAAGTAAATCTGTGCTCTGTGTCCTAGACTCAAAACCATCAACCCAACCAATCGACGATCTGCAATGCCTACTATACAAGACCTCGAAAGGTGCCATGCCGATGCTCGAATGGAAACTATTATTATAAGCAAACTCAGCCAAAGGCACAAACTGATCCCACAAACCTCCAAAGTCAAGAACACAGGCCCGAAGCATGTCCTCCAGGACCTGAATGGTCCTCTCGGACTGGCCATCTGTCTGAGGGTGGAAAGCAGTACTAAGCTAAACCTCTGTACCCAAATCTTGTTGAATAGCCCTCCAAAACTGAGATGTGAACTGAGTGCCGCGGTCTGAAATGATAGAAGCTGGGACCCCGTGCAACTGAACAATCTCACGAAGGTAGATCTGAGCTAACCTCTCTGCACCATAAGAAGTATGAACCGGCAAGAAATATGCTGACCTAGTTTGCCTATCAACAATCACCCATATAGAATCAAACCCACGAGAAGTATGAGGCAACCCAACAATAAAGTCCATAGTAATCCCTTCCCACATTCACTCAGGAATGGGAAGTCGCTGCATCAAACCACCAGGTCTCATGTGCTCGAACTTAACCTGCTGATAGTTCAAGCATTGAGATACAAACTCTTCCACATCCCACTTCATACCACTCCACCAGTAAAGCTGCCTCAAATCTCTATACATCTTCACGGTGCCCGAATGAATGGAATATCTGGAACAATGGGCCTCGCAAAGTATCAACCGAATTAAATCCCCAACTCTCAGAACACAAAGGCGGCTATCAAACCTCAGAACTCCATCTAAATCTAGAGTAGTCCGACTGGCCTCACCCCAAAAAACCTGATAACAAAGGTCTCACAGCCACTGATCCTCAAACTGATGGCTCTGAATCTGATCAATCAAAGTAGAACGAACCTCGAAACTGGCGAGAACTCTGCTAGGATCCGACAATTCAAGACTAACCAAACAGTTAGCCAAGGACTGGATGTCCAAGGCCAAGGGTCGCTCTGAAATTGAAAGAGAAGCTAGGCTACCCATACTCACCGCCTTCCGGCTCAAGGCATCCGCTACCACGTTTACCTTGCCCGGATGATACAGAATAGTGAAGTCATAGTCCTTCAGTAGCTTAACCTATCTCCTCTGCCTCCAGTTCAGCTCTCGCTGACTCGTGATATACTGAAGACTATGGTGATCAGTGAAGATCTCATAGTTAACTCTATATAGGTAATGCCCCAGATCTTGAGCGCAAAAATTACCACCGCCAACTCTAATTCATGAGTGGGGTAGTTGCGCTCGTGAACCTTCAGCTGCCTCGATGCATATGCTATCACTCGACCCTACTACATCAACACACAACCAAGACCAACCCCGGAAGCATCACATTACACGAATAAGCTCTGACCCTCAACCGACAAAGTCAAAACAGGAGCTGAAGTCAATAAGGCCTTAAGCCTCTGAAAGCTATCCTCGCACTGATCCGACCACTGAAATGGGACATCTTTCCTAGTCAGCATAGTCAAGGGTGCTTCTATGGAAGAAAATCCCTGAACGAAGCATTTGTAGTAACCTGCTAACCCAATAAAGCTGCGGATCTCAGTAACAGTAGTAGGTCTAGGCCAATCACAAACCACTAAAATCTTTCCTGGATCAACCCTAATCCCATCCTTAAACACCACGTGCCATAGGAATGCAACTGACTCAAGCCAAAACTCGCACTTTGAGAACTTGGCATAAAGCCGATGATCTCTCAAAGTCTGGAGTATAACTCTCAAGTGCTGCTCATGCTCATCTCTACTACGCGAGTATACCAAGATTTCATCTATAGAAACTATCACAAATGAGTCCAAATACGGGCCAAGAACCCTGTGCATAAAGTTCATAAAGGCTGCAGGGGCATTAGTCAACCCAAAAGACATCACCAGGAACTCATAATGGCCATAACATGTCCTGAATGGTGTCTTAGGGATGACCTCCACCCTAATCCTCAACTGATGGTAGCCGGACCTCAAATCAACCTTCGAAAACATGGCTAAACCCTGAAGCTGATCAAACACGTCATCAATCCTCGGCATTGGATGCCTATTCTTCACTGTTACCCTATTCAATTTCCGATAATTAATACACATTCTCATCGACCCATCCTTCTTCTTCATAAACAGAACATGAACACCCTAAGGCGACACACTTGGTCTAATAAATCCCTTAGCTAATAGATCCTGGAGCTACTCTTTAAGCTCTCTCAACTCAGTCGGAGCCATACGGTAAGGAGAAATAGAAATGGGCCTGGTGCCCTGCTCTAACTCAATAGCGAAATCAATATCTCTCTCAGGTGAAAGGCCTGGCAGGTTGGTAGGAAACACATCTAGGAAGTCTCTAACCACAGGAACAGACTCATGAGAAGAAAGGTCAGCACTAGCATCTCGGACAAATGCTAGATAAGCTAAACACCCACGGGAAATCAACTTCCTAGCTCGAAGACAAGAGATGATCCTAGACGGTGCATGGCTAATAGAACCCTGCCACACAACCGGGGATACACCGGGCACGGCTATAGTAACCGTCTTGGTATAACAATACAAGTCCTCACGGTGAGGGGATAACCAGTACATGCCAGTATCACATCAAAATCCAACATATCAAGGATCATCAAATCACCCCAAGTCTCTGAATCACCAATAGATATCATACAAGATCTCACAATCCGATCCACTACTAAAGAATCTCCTACTGGGGTCGAAACAGAAATAGGAACAGATAATGTCTCACTAGCCAACCCCAAACAAGGCACAAATTAGGTAAATACATATGAATAAGTGGATCCCAGATTAAATAAAGCCATAGTGGACTGATGGCACACAGAAATCGTACTTGTAATCACAGCATTTGAGGCCTCTGCCTCTGGTCTCCTAGGGACCGCGTAAAACTGACGACGACCTCCACATGCCCGACTGCCATTCCTACTACCTGGTCTGTCACGTGGAGCACCACCTCCACCCTGACCACCCCCTCCTCTAGACAGAGGCTGAACTGCTCGTAAGGGCTTGGCCGGCTGAACTGTACCCTGCTAGGGGAAATCTTTAGCAAAATGACCAATCACACCACAAGTAAAATAAGCCCCTTTCGATCTACTCGGTCGGGATGAACCATCAGATCCCGTATGGCCACCACGGCCTGATGCCCTAAAAACTGTACCCCTCGAAGACTGGCTGCTATAGCCCTGATGGATGCTCTGACCCTGCTTGAACTGGGTACTATCAGAAGTCTAAAGGGAAGCCTGAACTGGTTTGCGAACCGATTTCTGCCCAGACAGTCCGTGGTAAAATAGTCATAACATTTTACTCCGAGATTAGTTTGATGTGAGGTTTTATGCGTTGGAAACTAGACTCGTAGTGTTTTGATTTGGTAGGTCGAGAGACTTCTAACTCTTTATATATTAAGATAAAAGCTTTGAGACATTTGACCAAAGTTTAGAAAATTTATTAAAAAAACTTACGATAACTTTTGCCGACTTGCTTGACTTCAAAACTTATCATACGACCATAAATACCAAACAAATGGCTCGGGCACCGAACTACCGGTCCTGACAAGCCTTATAGGACTTAGGGCCACTACAGGCAAGCTCTACGGTACAAGAAAGGTGAAAATACGTAAATGATCAGAAGGGTCATTACAATCGGTCTCACGAGTACAAAAGAAATGTCTAGTAGAGTCTTGCGGATTGGTATAATGACGTCCATACCTATCTTCTAGAGGCTATAAGGCATTTAGGAAACTTCTATTCTTTTATTCCTTATCGTGCATACTTGACTCATTTGAAATTCTAATTTTATTATCTTATTCTCTCACAGATGGTGAGGACTCATTCATCCATAACCGGAGATCAATAGACTGTACTTGCACCCGCACCTGCTGCTAAGGGCCCTGCACGAGGTAGAGGTAGGGGGCGAGGTCAAGGTAGAGGCCGTGTGGCAGCACCTGTTGGGGGTCAAATACTGACAACCGCTCAGGGTCCTGCTAGAGCAGTATCTCCCAACCCAGAGGTGACTCACAGGGATGAGCCAATTCATGTTGAGGAGTATGGACCAGCTCAGGTTCCACCCGATTTAATCGCTACTCCAGTGCTTCAGGACACTTTAGTTCGTATGTTGGGATTTCTTGAGGGGATGGCTCAGGCAAGCATATTACCTGTTGCCTCCGATGGTTCAAAGGCTCGTGTTGGAGGTCAGACTCCAGACCAGATGGTTGCTCCAGGGTTTCAGACTTCAGGCACTCAACCAGCTGCTGCTGTAGCTCCCTGTCTAGATGGTGAAGTATTTTCAGGTATTACATCATATATGGCCAATAGGCCTATCATGACGGTAGATGAGTAGAAGATGTTTGGGAGGATCCGGATGATGAATCCTCCGACCTATACTTGTGAGTTGAGTGAGGATGCGTATGAGTTCATAGTCATCTATCACGAGAGGTTGAATAACTTGGGATTAGTAGAGTCTCACGGAGTTGACTACACAATATTTCAGATGATCGATCCTGCCAAACAATGGTGGAGAGATTATATTGATAATAGGCCAGCTGGATTATCTCCACTTTCATGGGCTCAGTTTATTCAGGTGTTTCTGGATAAGTTTGTTCCACCTAGTGAGAGGGAGCAAAAGAGGGATGAGTTTGAAAAACTAGAGCGGGGGGTATGTCAATTGCCGAGTATAAGAGTAAATTCCATGCCTTGGCTAGATACACATTAATGATACTTCCTACCGAGACTGAGAGAGTGAAGAGGTTTGTTAAGGGGTTGATTATTCCAATTCGTATGGGTATTTCTCAGGTTGCTGATTTCGGGGTTGCATTTCAGAAGGTGGTAGATGCTGCCAAGGATGTTGAGATGATTTGGCGTGAGGGAATTGAGCAGCGCGAGGGCAAGAAGGCCCGTCATTCAGGTGGTTATGGTCGTGCTCCACCTAGGAGCCGAGGTTACTCAGGAAGGGGTTATCACCCTCAGTCGAGTAGACCCATTCATGCCGCTATGCCAGCATCTGAGGTTGATTATACAGGGCATAGTACTTCCAGTTCGATACAGACTTCACATGGCTCATCTTCCCGACATTTAGGTCATGGAGGGCATTTCGATCATTCAGGTTCCTCTCATTAGTCTATACGTCGTAGGGGTTATTTTGAGTGTGGTGACATGGGACATTTTGTGAGGGATTTCCCTAGGACCAGACGTGGTGGATCGCATCAAGGTTCTCAGGCTTTGACTTCTAAGACTCCACAACTTCCGACTAGTAGGGGTGCACAGGGTGGTTCTCATTCAGGTAGAGGTCGTGCTGATTCTGGATGAGGTGCTGGCCGTGGAGGTTCACAGTCTGATGGCCGTTGTGCTCAGTGTTATGCTTTTTTGGGTAGGCCAGAGGCAGAGGCTTTAGATGCTGTTATCACAGGTATTATTCCGGTTTTTCATCGGTCAGCTACAATATTATTTGATCCAGGATCTACCTATTCTTATGTGTCTACATATTTTGCTTCGAGTCTGGATATGTTATGTGAATCCCTTGAGTTGCCTGTGCATGTTTCTACTCTTGTTGGGGATTCCATAGTGGTAGATCAGGTATATAGATCATGTGTAGTTACCTTGATGGGATATGATACTGAAGCAGGCTTGAATGTCTTAGATATGGTAGACTTTGATGCTATCCTTGGGATGAACTGGTTATCTCCTCACCATGTGATTTTGAATTATCATGCCAAGATAGTTACATTAGCTATGCTGGGGATTCCTAGAGTAGAGTGGAGAGGTTCTCTTAGCCACGCTCCAAAAAGGGTGATATCTTTCCTTAGGGCTCGCCGATAGGTAAAAAATAGGTGTTTGGTGTATTTGGCACATGTTCGGGATACTAGCACAGAGACTCCAGTGCTTGAGTCTATTCCGGTGGTGAGTGAGTTTTCTGAGGTATTTCTGATGGACCTACCAGGTCATTCACCTGATTGTGACATAGATTTTTGTATTGATTTGGAGCCGGGCACTCAACCCATTTCTATTCTGCCATATCGGATGGCGCCGGCTGAGTTAAAAGAGTTGAAGGAGTAGTTGTGAGATTTGCTGAGCAAGGGTTTTATTAGAATGAGTGTATATCCTTGGGGTGCTCCAATGCTATTTGTGAAGAAGAAGGATGGATCTATGCGTATGTGTATTGACTATTGGCAATTGAACAAGGTTACCATCAGGAACAAGTATTCGATACCTCGTATCGATGATTTATTTGATCAGCTTCAGGGTGCTTTAGTTTTCTCAAAGATTGACTTGAGATCCGGTTATCATCAGTTGAAGATTAGGACAGAAGATATCCCTAAGACAGCTTTTCAGACACGTTATGGCCATTATTTGTTTTTGGTAATGTCCTTTGTGCTGACTAATGCTCCAACAGCTTTTATGGACTTGATGAATGGGGTGTTCAGATCGTACTTGGATTCTTTTGTTATTGTTTTTATCGATGATATATTAATATACTCACGTAGTAGGGAGTAGCATGAGAAATATTTGAGGATTGTGCTTAAAATTCTGAAGGAGAAGAAGCTCTATGCAAAGTTTTCAAAGTGTGAATTTTGGCTTAGTTCAGTGGCATTCTTGGGGCATGTAGTGTCCAAGGAGGGCTTTATGGTGGATCCCAAGAAGATTGAGGCAGTTCGGGATTGGGTTAGACCTGCTTCAGTTACTGAGATTCAGAGTTTCTTAGGCCTTACAGGTTATTATCAATGATTTATACATGGTTTTTCATCTATTGCATCTCCATTGACTAGATTGACCCAAAATGAAGTTGTTTTTCAGTGTTCTGATGAATGCGAGGCGAGATTTCTAAAGCTCAAGACTTTATTGACTACTGCTCCAATTCTGACTTTGCCCATGGAGGGAGAGGGTTTTATCATATATTATGATGCTTCTCGAATTGGTCTTGGTTGTGTGTTGATGTAGAAGGGGAAGGTGATAGCGTATGCTTCAAGACAGTTAAAGATTCATGAGAGAAACTACCCCACTCATGACTTGGAGCTAGCGGCGGTAGTGTTTGCATTGAAGATATGGAGACATTACCTTTATGGTGTGCGTTGTGAGGTGTTCACGGATCATCGTAATCTTCAGTATATATTCAACCAGAAAGATCTTAATTTGAGGCAGCGGAGATGGTTGGAGTTGCTCAAGGACTATAACATGATTATCCTTTACCATCCAGGCAAGGCGAATGTTGTGGCAGATGCTTTGAGTCGGAAGGCGGTACGCATGGGTAGTTTAGCATTGTTACAGGTGGGAGAGCGTCCTTTGTCTATGGACATCCCGTCTTTATCCAACAGCCTTGTGAAACTTGATATTTCAGATTCTGGTAAAGTTTTGGTTTACATGGAGGCGAGATCGTCCTTATTGGTAGAGATTAGGGCTCACCAATTTGATGACGAGAATTTGTGTAAGATTCGAGATATGGTGTTACGAGAAGAAGTGAAGGAGGCGATTTTAGATGGTGAGGGAGTTCTGAGGATCAAGGGTCGTATTTGCGTCCCTCGTACAGGTGATTTGACTAGGCTGATCATGGAGAAGGCTCATAGTTTGAGGTATTCTATTCATCTGAGAGATACTAAAACGTATCATGACTTGAAGCAACATTATTGGTGGTGTCGGATGAAGAGAGACATAGTAGATTTTGTAGCTCGGTGTTTGAATTGTCAGCAAGTCACGTATGAACACCAAAATCTTGGAGGTGTGACTCAGAGGATGCCAATACCTGAGTAGAAGTGGTAGCAGATTGCTATGGACTTTGTGGTAGGGTTTCCATGGACCTTGGGTAAGTTTGATTCTATATGGGTCATCGTGGATCGATTGACCAAGTCTACACATTTTATACCGATTCAGGTTATCTATAACTCAGAGAAGTTAGTCAAGATCTATATTCGAGAGATAGTTCACCTACATGGGGTGCCTATTTCTATCATTTCAGATCGAGGCACGCAGTTTGCATCTCATTTCTGGCAGTCTATGCAGAAGGAGTTGGGTACTAGCATGGATCTTAGTACAACCTTTCACCCTCAGACTGATGGTCAGTCAGAGCGGACTATTCAGGTTCTTGAGGACATGCTGTGAGCATGCGTAATCAATTTTGGTGGTCAGTGGGACCAATTTTTGCCTTTTGCAGAGTTTGCATATAATAATAGTTACCATTCGAGCATTGAGATGACTCCGTTTGAGGTTTTGTATGGTAGGAGATGTCGATCTCCAATTGGTTAATTTGATGCATTCGAGGTTAGGCCGTGAGGCACATATTTATTGTGGGAGTCTTTGGACAAGGTCAAATTGATTCAGGATAGGCTTCTCATGGCTCAAAGTAGACAGAAGAGTTATGCAGAATGGAAGGTTTGTGATTTAGAGTTTATGATTGGAGAGCGGGTTCTATTAAAGGTTTCACCCATGAAAGGTGTGATGAGATTTGGGAAGAAGGGCAAATACATATACTATTCAGCCCATGTATAAGAATAATTTAGAGTTAAATAAGGTTTAATATATTTTCTGAATTCTAGCATAAGCGGTTGCGGTGGCACACAAACACTACGAGGGAGACGACTGTGTTCAGGTAAGAGCCAATTAAGATTAAATTTTTGAGTATGTGTTTGATTTCTAGGTATAGGCGTTAATTGTTAGATTCGTATTCGGTGGAATGGAATGGAACTCCAAATTATTAACCTGTTGGCAGTGCGTTGAGGATCAAGTGATTGTGTTAGAATTTGGTTATTTAAGGATAATGGTTTGGTGGCCAATTATGCGGTAATGATTAAAAAAGAAGAAGAGAAAAGCACGAGTTGTTAACTTGTTATAGGCATCATGTATGGGTTATAAACTTCTAGAAACTTGGTATCTTCTTAAATAGAAAATCTTTACTTTTTCAACACTTTAGGATAATTATTGATTTGATTAGTCGAAGTTAACACCAAGGAAAAATTTCTTAATTTGGTGTTCAGTTCTGTTAGGTCTAGGCGAACATGGAGTGTTATAGTAGTTGGGTTATATTTTCCTTTACACCTAAATTGGTTTCTCCATAGGTTGTTGGCAGATTGTGTCCTCTTAAGTGAGAGTTTAAGAGCTAATGACGAGTTAATAACGAGTCAATGATAGTGTATTTATAAATTAATCAGTGGGGGAAGGTTAGATATGAGGGGTCATTGATATATATGTTAAGTTCTGCATACTGTTGTTCATCGTTAAAGTTACTGGTGGTGCAACTTGGTTTCGGGTTTGAAATTTTCCTATAGTTATCACTTTATAATTGCAGTTTTGTCCTTGTAAGATTCGAATTTGACTTTTGGGTGATATTTGGGGTCTGAGCTAGAAGCATAATGACATGAATGTCTACGAACATGTTTACTTACGAATAATATATATATGATAGATTGAGAATGTTCTGAAGCTTTACGAAAGGGAACGACAAAGTCTTGAGGATTTGTGACGCGTTGTTCGACATTCAAGGTATGTTAAGACTTTCTAGACTTTCTTGATGGATTGTTTGATGATAAAAGATTAAAATCTAAAAATTGAAAATGGGCGAAAGATGGGGGTCTCGTACCAATGGTGTGACGGGCATTGGTACTAGTACCGGTGTTATGAAAGGGAAGTCTATTACTATATAATATATGGGTATTAGTTGATGCATCGTTGACTTGGTTGATTCTTTGTGTGTTCATGGTTCCCCAGTTAACCCGTATATTTATGATAGTCGAGGTGAATGTATTTTCTGTCAGTATTTGATCGAACGAGATGCATCATCATCCCCTATTCCATTGATATTATATTATGCACATGCATTGGCATTGAGTTGAGTATGAGCAAGGGTCGGACACGTGGAGATCGTCCGTGCTTCGATTGTTCTATGATTATGAGTTGGGCACGTGGAGATCGTCCGTGCTGGGGATTGATTGATTTTGTGATAGCACGTAGAGGCCGTCTATGCTGGTATATGAACCTCGCGAGTCCCCCATGTGTCACGAACTCTCGATGTATTGCCGATGAGTATCATGTATATACGATCGAGAGATTACTGGATATTTGGAGCATATCATCTCATTACATTGTATTGCATCTCATTACATCCTCCATACTTACTTGATTATTTGCTTAATTGATTTTTGAATATTTCGTGACAATTGATTATCCCTGCTTTAGTGAAACTTGACTGTTGAATATAGTGTAGGCTCTTACATTTGATAATGACTTCTTGCTTGAGCCCTGTCACTACTTTTTTGTTGTCGGTCTATGATACATACTGAGTACACGTGTTTTTTTACTCATACTACGCTTGCTGCACTCTTTTGTGGTGCAAATTCAGTTTCAAACACTAGCGCATCTCGTGGAGCTTCCTGAGTCCGAGCTTGCATTATTTTGGAGTTGTGGTGAGCTGCTTGGCTGTTCTGCAGCCCACGCCTTCATCTATATTCTATTTATTCTGTCATTTAGTAATCAGACAGGGTATTTGCATTCAGACTTGTCATTTAGTTTTCACACTTGAATCGTATTGTAGAAGCTCTTGTACTTATGACACCAAATCTTGGGTGGTATTTTCGTTCTTCCACACTTTATTTTGAAAGACTTCGTATTTAGTCTATCTATTTACTTTTTCATTCAATTATTTATTTATATTCGTTAGAGTTATTGGGTTGTCATACCTATCGGTTGGGAACATAGGTGCCATCACGACTTGTGATTTTGGATCGTGACAAAAACAAAGCTACATTATGAAGATGAATGTAGAGAGATAAATACCATCCTTTTGGACTCAAATATCTAATTTGATTATAGTGTACAAGGGGCTTAATATAGCTATTTCTCTTACCAGACTACTAACAACTTTTAACCACTAATCTAACTACTATAGGAGAGAGTTATAAATAAAAACTGTGAAAAGAATATATTGTCATTACTAACTAATAGGCGCATATCTTAACAACGCTTATCTTTTGAGTAATCATCGATGGAAGCTCCTTTCAATTTTTAGGGAGTAAGTGAAGTATGCAACTGGCATTGACCCAACATCTATGACATCCATCCTTCAGGAATATCATCCATATAAGAGATAGCTATTACAATTAACAAGATGCTTATAGTACTTTACATGAAATATCTTTTAGTCCTGGTTGTACAACAATCGATGGAATTATTTGCATTTCTCTTCTATGGTGTTACGTGATAATTTTTTCCTTTTGTTTTGGTTGTTTTGCTCGACTTCTCATCACTAAACTGTTCAATAGAAATTGAAGATTGTGCATCTGTAAAGAAAGAAGAGATATTGAAGCAGAGAGAGAAAAGACATCAACTAAGGTCTGTTCCAATTCTAGATTTTGCTTTCATCTCTCCCTTATAAGAATGATTTGTCAAAATAAAATTGAGAAAAAAATGAATAGTGTAAAAAAAGTATTTCTCTTAAACATCATAATTCAGTATTTATAGTCTACTTTGCATCTCCCTTAAATTAGTGTTTGGTTTTCGGTTCAGGAAAGTGTTGGGGTGCATCCATAATATTCCCAAGAAAATCAAGCTCCTAACGCCGCTTTATGTTTTCTTGTTAAAACTAAGGCTTATTAGATGTTCAAAGTACAAACAAGCAAAAGACAGAGAGGCAAACCAACAGGAGTCTAGAAATTTAAGCACATGTCTAACACACAAAAATTTATAGACGAGGAATATTGTGCAATAGGTATTTTTATGTGAAAAGCATGTTTGAGCTCTTGCTCATCGATTTTTTCACTGTCGTCTGACTAATCAAATACGGAGTATGTTCTTTAATGTTGTTGGCGTGAAGTGGGTCATGCCAAGAATACTAATGAATGCTTAAGTTTACTGCACTGCCTTTGTTATAGCTATGGCTGGAGTTTTTTTTTAAAAATTGAACGTTAATTTGTAGAGGTCAAAGAAAAATTAGCAGGTGCAGTGTCAGTATTGTTATTTCTGATATGTTTTCCCCTTTTTTCTTTTCTTGCACTGATTTTATACCCATTTCTTTTGGATTCCTTTGAATGTTTGTGCTTTTTTGCTATAATTTTAGTTCTTTTATTCTTTCATATAATCTCTTACGAGATATATTTTACATGTATGTCATTGATCCTGTCTGATTTGCACATGTATGTTAATGCCCTTTTTTTTCCTTTTTACTTATAATTTGCTATTTGATTTTACAACTAGGTCTATTTAATCCTAAATTCTAACTTGTAGGAAAAGGACAATTTTATTGGGCCTTGAACACTGATCTTATATACCTTAAATATACAATACTAAATTTAAGTTTTCATTTGCTTCATGTTAAATATACAATACTAAATTTAAGTTATCATTTGCTTCATGTTTCATCTTATTTTGCTTCTGGTGGCACGGTCATATTAGAAACAAAGATGAACCTGAAAGAAAGCCAAAGATAAAAGAATATTGGGTTATCAGTCAATTTGGTCACCTTCATAAGTTTTTATACATCATCAAGTAAGAGGAGGTTCAGTTAGTACAACAAAAGATGAGAATTTTCAAGTATGCTCATATATCCTCTCAATACTCTATTATGAAAAAACAACATCTACAATGAATTTTGATCAAGTTTCAAGTCAAGATTTCTTTAATGTTGATAATGCATCTTTTGTTGCTGCAAATATCACAACATCTGAAGTATTTGACAAATAACAATACTTCCTTGGAAAATCAATAATTCAGAAGACAATTTATTAGATATAATAGCATTTGGAAGAAGTACATGAAACAAAAATCATATTGCTCGGACTCCTTAAAAATGCTGATAAAACTTAAGATACTGTTAGTAGAGGTATACAACAATATTTTGTGCAGTTTAGTTCTTTGATGCATATCCCAGTAAACAGCATATGAATAATCTTCATTTTTGAATGCATGCAGAGGTTCTTTAAAGTGAGAGATTCTTTGAAGTGAAAGTTTCTTAAGGTGGAGGAGGAACACAAATTTGATATTTTAACAGGTAATTTTCTCATTTTAATTTGTCACATCATTAGGCAATGGTTGATTTGTTATGTGTTTCTCTAATAGTGTTACTAAATAAATATAGTAAAGATTATCTAACCTTTAATACTCCCCCCCCCCCCAATTAATTCCCAGATGCAACTTCGTGCTGCCAACTACAACTGCTTTGGTTCACATTAACTTTGATCTTTGTTACAAGCTTTACTAGTATAATAGTTTACACTTTGTACAGATTAGTATTTCTATCAAGCTTTATCAATTTAATAGTATAAACTCTTTTCCACATAATATGAAGCATAACATTGTATGACGTTACTATTTAGCTTGATGGTACTGTTTTCTTTAACATTAAATAAACGCCTTTGCTCAGCACGGGCACGGGCCATCTAGTATGTATATATCTGTAAGTTGAGGAAAGTAATTGAGGGGAACTAAATTGGAGTATTGGGCTTGAGTGTGAGGGTCTTTGGGCTAAATTGATCTGAATTGGAGGATTTTGGTCTTTTTAAAGGGGTTGAAATGTCCCGTAAAAATGGCTAGGAGAGTTTATCAAATAGCCACTTGAGAGTTAAGGAGCTGGCCACTTTCATTTTGATTGTGGCTAGATTTGATTTAAAAGATGACCAAATTAGATTAAATAGAGAAATTAGGCCATAAATAAAGTGGAGTAAATTAAATCCAAGCTAATTAATTGAGCTTCTTAATTTAACAATTTAAAACAATCATTTTGCCATGATATTTCATCATCTATTATAAAGACACCAATTTTTGCAGTTTAATTAAATTACCCTTGAATCAAAAAATAACAATTTTAATCAGTTTGAAACAATTTTTAGAAAAAAACCCTTGAGTATCTATCAAAATTCATAATACATGGATGTATGTTTATTCCTGAAAACAATAGAATGCTTTGTGATTAATTTTTTCTTTTTGAGAAAATTCTTTTAATTTGCAAAATGAATAATTGAAAATTATTTAAAGTTGAAAAACTCAATAATTAATCCGATAGTGAAGGGTAAAAATTGAGTGTCAATAAGTACTAGACGCTAAGCTTGAACTTTTGATAATCACTATAGGGAAAAGAATGGCAGTATGAGGATGATATCACTAGTTTTTGAGAAATCAACCTAGTAGGTTTGATATGGTGTGGAAGAGCTTAGGTTGATAACTTATGAAAAGTTAAATGTGTAAGCATAATATATATGTGGACTCGAGATAAAATAATTAATTGTGGCTAAGTCATTAGATAAAGAAGGGCCTTAAGTTTTATAAAGAAAAAGGTGTAACCAAGGTGGTATGTCTTTACATGAGATTCTAAGTTTATAAGTGCTATGTGTGCGTAATTATTATCCTTGAGTTGCTATGTGTGGAGAAGGCTAAAGTATGTATTATGTGGTGTTCTTAAGATCTTAATTGAGGGGACTATAAATAGATGACGTTGAGTCTCTTAGTATAATTTTAATTTCCATGGAATTGAGTGGATACAAATTTAGAGGTGTGATGTTAGTAGACTAAGAAGAGAAGGTCTAATATAGAGGAAGTAGTTTTGTATACCTAGAAGATCATAAGTTATAGAAAGATTATTATAGAGGCTAGAGAAAGTTAAGAGAATTATCTCAGAAGGAAGTCTTAGCAAGGGTTTTTTATCTGCAAATATAGTTTATCAGGGTGATTTTATCATTCAAGTTTATAGTAATACCCCGACCATGCAGAGTGAAGTTATTATAGCATAGTCTAGTGAATAGGTCCACTGACTTAGGATATCGATCTTTAAGTTAAGGGGGAGATGGTGAGATGATGAACCAAGAGAGGTCTTGATGTTCAGAGAGACTAGATTCTAGAAAAGAGCTATGATGAGGCATATCCATCCATTCTTATTCCAACATATCCATTACACTTTAGTCATTATGACACTCTACTCATGTCTTGCATAATAGCATCATGCCTATGGCCATGGTCCATGTACTTCATGAAGAATTCAAGTCCATGCTCAGCCCCTAGAGTGAGAATCAATTACTTCACTCTGTGATCCCAGTGTTACTTCATGAATCTATAAATTCTAGCCTTATGTTATACATCTTATAATATATGAACTCGTGTTCCACGATATGCCTAATCGTATGACCTTATGTCTTAGGTCAAGACCTTGATAGCCTCTTGTTTGCACAACCCGTTCTTGCAAATTTTTTGTGGTTGATCATAAAGCCATTATTGTTAATTCAGTTTCGTTCATACATCTCTTTATAGTACAAAGCCTTCATTCGAGGATGAATGATCCCAAGGGAGATATATTGTAATGCCTAGCATTTTAAATCCCACTTAGGACCATCCATTTGCATATTTGAGCTTTGTAATCAGGTTTATTGCACTAAAAAATAAGTTAGAATTCAACTCAGGGTTTTATGTATATGATATGGGAGTTAAAGGGGGAGAAGCTCACGCGAAGGGGGAAATTTCACTACGTCAACGCCCTATGCTATGCCATAGAACTAAATGGATAGGAGGAGCTTGGCCTTTGGAGTCACTTCCCAAAAGGCCTAAGGTGAAGCCCCATGCTATGCCCTATGCGATGCCTCAACCATTTTGGGTGTGGCTCAGGGAACATGCTACCTTCGGGGGAATTTTAAACCAGACCTTTTTAAATTACCTCTTCCCATGATTAAAAACCCCCTCCATCAGTTTATTCATGCATATTTCCACCATCTAATACTCCTCTTCCTTCTCCAAAACATCGAACTCAAGAACTCAAGAGAATCGATGCAAGAATCAAGCCTAGTTCCTTCCAATTCCTATCTCAAGTTTCTTTGACGTATTTGAGATATGTAAGGCTTACCTATTTCATAAATTATTTCAATTATAACCTCCTTATGTTTGGTTAAACTCCTTCTTGATGACCTAGGGTTAGAACAAAACCCTTCATAAACGTCATAGTTCTTCAATTCTTGAAGTGTATCCACGAAAAACCACTCACCCTTGTTCATATATTGTGACCTAATTAGTATAAGTATTTTCATGGTTCCCTCTTCATAAATTGGATCGATTTATAAAACTTATGACACAGTGATGATACTATGATTCCCACATAACTAATACCCTTTTTTGCTACGATAAAAATCCTCTTGAATTTAAGTTGTGTAGTTTATGACTTTCAATTGCAACTTGGTTTTGAAAACTCTAACACAGGAATTTTCTTTTTTTTCATAAAATCCCTATTACTAGTTTTCGAAGTTAAATGTTTTAATCTAATTCATGATGTTGAAAGTCTATTCCTTGTTTTACTGAATTGTTTCCTACTTTCCTTGAAAAATTGGTTTAAAGGTTGTAAGTTCATGTTCATGAAAAGTTTATAAAGAACCCTTATGCATATTGATATGTATTGAAATTAAAATAAGGTTTTCATATCCTAAAAGGTTAGTTTTGTATGATTTATAAAGAGTTAGAGTCGAGGTCCACCAAGAGTATACTTTCATGATATGATAATTCAGCCGAGGCTCCAAGCATGATTTTTAGCTTATGTTTAACACTTATAGTATCAAGAAATGTTATATTTTTGGAGAATTATTCAGCACCAAGATGGGTATGGGTTCGAGAACATATGCCCCAGAACTATGTTGCCACCGTAGCATAGGATCGCATCACAAGTTTGGGCGACTCCTCTTAGCCCAAGGGATTAGTATGGATCAATAGTTTCATATTTTGTTCTATACCCCAACAAGGTATAGTATGACTCTCCCCAACATGGACAAGATGTTAGTCATTATGAGCTCACATGGTGTATGTTGGTTATATGAAACTCCCAAAATATAAAACACATAATATTTTCTTACAACATTTTTTCAATTGATATAATGAAGGTGAGTGGAGGAAGATACTGCCAGAGGAGGAACTCAATTCAGAGCCAGAGATGAGGACTAGTGCCTCCAAGGAGTCCCTCTTACCCTTTTTTTAGTCACTGTCTTTGATTGTTGCTGTGAGGACACAACAAATTGCTAAGTGTGGGGTTGGGGGATTATTGGTGTATCACTATTATGAAGTCTTAGGGTGAAGTATTCATTAGTTATTAGTTATTTGGTTACTTTATTCTTAGGTTGCAGAATGAAAAAGATAAAAAAAGGTCTAGAAACACAAAAAGATTTTCTTTTGATCTTTAGTAAGATAGTTTTTACTTTTTAAGTTCTTCAGTAGAGGAATACTTTTCCCACCCCTTGGTTTTTTTTAGTTCTTTTCTGAGGGGGTGCCCTTTGAATCAGGTTATTTTTATTTTCTTAGGAGTAATATTATAGTTTATTTTTAGTCATAGATAGGGACTTGTTAGGCGATTTCCACTCACACGCAAGTGTACGTGGTCATCCAAGTAATAGGAACTGGTTAGTCCGTATATCATACCCAAGAGACTTGTGACTTAGCAAATATTCAACCTTATTCGTAGACAACTTAAATAAACAAGTACGAAAGTAACTCCAAGATGAATTTTTGTAGTAATTAATGAATTAAAGTAAATTGACAAGATGAATTGCAAATAAGTAATGATTGTTGATTCCAAGTTTAGAGAGAATTCCAGGGTTACAGCTTTATTACATAATCCTAAGTAGTAATCACGTGAATTAACTGTTCATTCACCTAGTTGTTGATTCCGGGGTTGATATTACAACTATGGTCTCTCGAGACTCTAGTTGCCTATTCAAAATAGCATCACAACTACATCATTGAGCGGAGATGTGACATCTTACTTTAAAAGTATTTATATTTCTTTCCGTATGAACCAAGCAAGGCGTTCTAGGTATATCTCTATCCTAGTCGCTAACCTACCCTTTACGTTACAAAAGAGAAGTCTTGCTCCTTATATTCTTCGGTCTACATTGTTGATTCCTCTCTCAAGTTCACAACAAGGTTATATGTTTATTTTAATGGCGGCCAAGCATCAAAATACTAAAACAGGAATATAAGAACAACTAATAATGGTAAACGAACAATCAATTCACATTCAATACTAAATAGTCATGCGTTTGTAACCATAACCCCAAATCAAGGGTTCTTAGCCACTCATACTACAACGAAGAACAAAGATAATATTGTTTTCATCCAAAGTATGACTAAGAAAAAGGAAGAAGAAAAGAAACCTAATGGTGGACTCTATTCTTGCCTCTTGCTCTCCAAAAGAATGACGAAAACCTTCAAAAAACGTACAAGGTTCTATTTATAGGGTTTGGGAAATAACCCCTTTTCCTTCTTGAAATCGAAATAGAAAAAGGCTGACAAAAATAGTCGGGATGATGTCTGGCGCACCGCGCCTGGAAGGCGCCAAGAGGTTCCTGCGGTAGTTTGGGCTCTGGCGCGCTATGCCTGGAAGGCCCCCGGATCGGGCTTCGGTTGTTTGAGGTCGGGCGCGCTGCACCATGGATGTGCCTGCCTGGGTTCCCCTTTGGGGCGCCGCACCTGGAAGGCGCTAGGAAAGAGCTGCGGTAGTTTAAGGCCTGGGGCACCGCGCCAGGTGTGTGCCTGACTTATTTTCACCTTCTTGTTTGGTCCCGAGCACTCCTCTACATCACTTCCATGCTTTACTCTTCCGTTTCGCCTATTCATGGTCATTTCCTGCATCATTTCGCCTGGAAGTATCTAATCATGTGTATTAGTGCAATATATAGCAATTCCAATCAAAACACACAATATACAGTAGGTAATGTTCTAAAAACATTAGGTAATCATGGGTAAAATACGATAAACGGGCATATAAATATGCCCAACATCACCACCCCACACTTAAACTTTTGTTCGTCCTCGAACAACTCACTAGCAACCATCCTAAAGTTCACCATAAACACCTAGAGAACTTTCCATCCACACTTGTGAGCAACTAAACACTTTTAATCATGCTATTGTAGTTCATTAAGCAAGCCACATTCAAAAACCATTTTTTTTTGCTCTTAAGACCTTTCACTTGAAACAACACACCCTCTATAACCGACTCTTTATCACAATATCGGGCCAACATATCTATGTGTGAACAATACAAGTAATAACACTACCAAATACATGTCATGTGTGCCCTCACAATTTAGTATTTCCCCCGTTCACAATCACACACTTTTCCTTTCAATGGGGGGCACTTTGCATCATTTAAACTCTTACTCTCTCAAAAGGTGTTTCATACATATCACAACATGCCATAGGCTTGCCCTTAGTGTATAATAAATTCAACAAAGCAGTCACATTCATGGAATCAAAAGGACTTTCATTTGGTTGTAATGTCGGCTTCGAGACGGGTAGGATACTTTTAGGTACAAAGTGACTCTTTTCCCTATTGCACATGACACTACATTTTCACTCTTTTCTTCACCCTTCTTTTTAAGCTTCTCCTATGTTCACGCTCTCATGCACTACCCTTTCTATTTATTCTTCGCCCTTGATATGACACGTACTTGTTGTTAGCATGACCCTCATTCATTTTTCTTTTCTCTTCTGCTAATTTTTTTTTTCCAAATTCTTTGGGAACCTAACAATCAAGAACGTTACACAATTTGATCGGGATCTACATCTTTGATAGTTACTACACTCACCTTCACTTTTATCTACCCTCCTCCTTTTGTTCTCCACTTTTAGAAATCATAGTGCACTAGGGAGTTTCATTAGGATCAAATTCATGGGGCATCAACAAAGTGGATAGGCTCATTATGCGGCTTAACAAAAAAAAATAGGCTTCTAGGCTCAAGGAGGTTTCACTAGTGGTAATGTCAAGGTAGGCACAAACAATCATCAAATAAACAAACAAAATGGTTTTTTCAAGAAAATGCCTTAATCATGTTCCATAAAATTCATGCTTGTACAATTTACACGCACACGGGGCAAGTTCTAGATGCTATTCTATGCACGAAACCAAACAAAAGCTCACACACACATGGCACCATGATACATGTAGAGGAATATCACACTTGCATGCTCAAACACAAACATCTTGAGTGCACTCACACAATTAAGCCCGTTTTCTACACCTTTTGAGTCTAGTTAAAGAGCCTATGTGTCTCTTGTGAAGTTCTTACTCACTTGCTTGAATTCTTATGAACTACCCATGACGTCTAGTTAAAGTTCCAAGTGGAATTTCTACGTTCCAAAGGACAGGCTTCTAATCCTACAATCCTATGACTAATTTTCCCTTAAGACGGTCGTCATCCATACATCATCGGGACAAGTCATTACTACTACGATGCATCCTAGAAAAAACTATCCTAAAAAATCTACCCGGTTCAAAGGAACTATCCTCAGGAAAAGAATCGAAAACAAAAGTCGAGGAACCCAACCTAAGAAAACAAGACTAACACACTAAAATTAACTATCAACTCACTATCAACTCAAACTCAAACTATCAGCTAAAACCAGTCACACGATGCCTCATCACCCTCAAGATATAGCAATGAAAAATAAAAGGAAGTACTTCTCCGTCGACTCTCCACCCCACACTTAAAACATGGTACTGTCCCCAGTGCTTTAGAAAAATTACAAAGGTAAAGAGTGAGAGAAGGAACTCCCTGGGCCTCTAAGCATCATCCTCATCATCATCAGGAACAAATTCCTGATCCTGGTCAGCTGTCTGATCATCTACCGCCATCAACATGGTACCAACATCATCCTCTTCATCATCCTTATCATCATGAGTATTGTGTACTGTAGGCTTGTCATCATCTAGGGGCTCTTGAAAAGCTGTACCCACCCTGCACATGTACATCGCACTCTCTGTCATTGGGTATCTATCATGCAACACCGACATCTCCTTATCGGTAATAGGCCGACCACCAATCCGTAACTGCAAATTTGCCATGCCATAATCCTCCCCATCAAACTCTCATCACGAGCCTGTCAGTCAGCATTTGAAAGTATCGGCCCGTGTACAGCATCTTGGGGCTTTGTGTTAGTCACATCCACCAGTTTGCTCACAAGGTATGGGACCTGCGGAGGAACCAAACATGTACTTCTTCCTCAACCTCCCATTGCCTAAGAAACCGGGTCACCAATCCCCCATAGCAGTAGCGCTACCTTTTGTTCTCACAAAACTTGACCATATTGTGCCTTAGTACCGACGCTACATTGACCGGAATCCCCTTCATGAGCATATATACTAACACCACCCTATCTTTAGTTACCTCGGTGGTGTACGAGCATAGGAGATGAGTACTACACATAATTTTTAGCCAAACTCTCGCCTCCTGGATGAAGTATGCATAGTGGAGTGTAGAATGTCTCTGCATATCTTTTGTTGTTTCCCACCGAGCTATGGAGTCTACCCACAAAGTGTGTGGCGTATGTCTCTGTATGGCGGCTCCTCTTTTATTTTCAAGTACGGCGTTACATCCACGTGAGGTGTTCCCAAGAACTCATTTAGCAATCATGTGGTGAAATGGACAACCTTATCGCAGATCCCCACTTTTTGACTTTTTCCTTCCTTAGTCTGCAAGTTAGCATAGAATTACCTTACCATAGTGAGGTTTCAATCCCCTTGGTCCTTGAAGATGTACTGAAGGCCCATTTTGTGGACCATCTCATGGATTTGTGGGAATTTTGCTTACAGCTGAGCCTCGTTAACATGCTCATCTTGGTGGTATTTAGCTTCCTTCTGGCTCTCAAACCAGTCGAGCCCCCACACACTCACCTTTCTCTTTCCAAACTTTTGAGGGGGTGCCCGTGGATTTGTAGGGGCTACCATTCCGGATGATTCCCCTTTTCGGGGCATTTTGCCCCCAGTGCCTTTAGTGACCTATTTCTTTCCTGGTGGCGGCATTGTACCTACAACACACATATTACACAAATCAGCCCAGTACAATGAGAGCTAGCAAAATTAGTGTCTTTCATAGGATCATGATAACCCCACGCTTATTTTGCTAGCAATGGTGTGTATAGGTTGCTAATCATGAGGTACTCAGACTTCCTTCTTTCAAAACAATTGTGTTTTGTCAACCTAAGACACCACATCCACCAAAATATTTACACAAGTTCATTCCATAAAATTCTCAAGGAATCTCTACCCTTTTTTCATTAAACATTATTCAAGGTTACCCTTTCATTCTTTGCACTACACATTCATGTGATTTTTCTTGAAGTTTCTAGGGTGACCCATCTCTTTCTACTACTCATTATGCCTTCCATAAATCAAGACCCAACACAAAATAAGAGACAAAATTCGAAATCCACCATATTAGTGAAGCTATGCAAAATAATCTTCTTTTGTGGGTTTATTTTATGCTTTGGAGCTTTCATCAATGGTGACAAAATGTTAAATTCTTCCAACAAGATAACAAAGATTACACCAACCAATCTTGAATGTGAAAAGCATAAAGAAGAAGTAGAAAGCATTAGAAAGTAAAGGGAGAAATTATCTTGATAAGTTATTGACTTTGTTTGAGCTTGAGGAAGACAACAATGGAGGAAAAGAGGAAATTTTTGGGAGAGAGGGGAGTGGGGCGGCGCTTCTTTGCAAATAATGAAGAGAAATTTTAGGCTTTAGGTGGTCTTATAAAAGACCTTATGGTCAAGATTTTGGGTCTTGGGCCGGTTGACCCTTAACCGAGTGGACTTCCCGAAGTACATGGGGCACCACGCCCGAGAAATGCCAGTCGAGGCGTGTAGTAGTTCAGCAGGTGGCGCACTGCGCCTGGAACGCGCCAGCATCCGCCCTCGGTAGTTTACTCATTGGCGCGGTGCACCTGCATCACGCCCAACTGGGATTGAGCATGGGGCATCGTGCCTCTGTCACGCATGGCTAGGCATCCACATGGTGCGGTGCACCTGGGACATGCTAGACTCGACGCTCAGTTGTTTTAGGCCTGGCGCGATGTGCCTCTATCATGCCAAACTACCCCTGCGGTAGTTTGGTCCCTGGGGTGGCGCGCCAAGGCTCCACCTGACCCCTGTGACTCAAATTTTATGGTACTTACCTCTTTCAGTGCATCCGTGGCTGGAACCTTTGTTTTTCTCCCTGCAGAAACAACAAATAATAAGAAAAATGGTGGGTTGCCTCCCACCTAGCGCCTTAGTTTTGGTCGTGGCATGACTCATATTTTTGCCTTTTTGATATTTTTGTCCTCAACTATTACAATACAATCATGGGTTGCCTCCCATGTAGCGCCTGACTTAACATCACGGCATGACGCAACCTTAAAGATCACTCATCCGACAGGGTGATAGAGGTTTTCTCCCTGTCCACATCTTCAGACCAGAAGTGCTTCACCCTTTGACCGTTCACCAAGAATGTAACCATGTCTCCAATCTTCCGGAGTTCAACTGCACCATGCAGAGTAATCCGCACTACCTCAAATGGTCCAGACCACTTAGACTTAAGCTTTCTGGGGAAAAGCTTCATCCTTGAGTTGAATAGGAGGACTTGTTGGCCAGGTTCAAATGAACGCAGAAGGATAAGCTTTTCATACCACCTCTTCATCTTCTTCTTGTAAAGCTTGGCATTCTCATAAGCTTGCAACCTAAACTCATCAAGTTCGTTAAGCTATATTTGCCTCTTTCACCCAGCCAGTTCATCATCTAGATTAAGCTTCTTTATAGCCCAATAGGCTTGGTGTTCCAACTCGACTGGTAGATGACAAGCCTTACCATATACAAGCTGATATGGAGAAGCTCCAATGGGTGTTTTATAGGCAGTTCTGTACGCCCATAGTGCATCATCCAGCTTCTCGGCCTAATCCTTTCTCTGTGCATTCACGGTCTTCTCCAGGATCTGCTTTACTTCCCGATTAGACACCTCAAACTACCCGCTCATTTAAGATGATATGCCATAGCCACCTTGTGACGCACCCTATACTTAGCTAACAATTTGCTGAACCAATTGTTGATGAAATGCGTCCCACCATCAGTGATAATAGCTTGTGGAGTATCGAATTTGGTGAATATGTTTTTCTTGACAAACTTCAGTACTACCTTTGCATCATTGGTGGGGAGGGCGACTGCTTCTACCCACTTTGACACATAATCCACCGCAACAAGTATATACTTATTTCCGAAGGACGGTGGGAAGGGCCCCATGAAGTCAATTCCCCATACATCAAAAATCTCCACCTCAAGGATATTCTGCAAAGGCATCTCATGCCTTCTTGATATAGCTCCGGTCCTCTGACATTGATCACAACTCTTGATGAAAGCTGCTGCATCTTTGAATATAGTGGGCCAATAGAAGCCCGACTGTAACACTTTATGTGTGGTGCACTCTCCTCCATGATGTCCCCTATAAGGATAAGAATGACAACTCTTTAAGATCTCCCTCACTTGACTTTCCGAAATGCATCTTCTAATTATTTGATTCGGACCCTGCTTGAACAAATAAGGCTCATCCTATAGATAGAATCGAGAGTCATGATACAACTTCTTCTTCTATTATATAGTGGTTTCTGGGGGATACACCCCACTCACCACTAGATTGACCAAATCCGCATACCATGGAAGCTAAGCAATACTAAGGGCTAGGAGTTGTTTGTCTAGAAACTCCTCTCTAATATGTCCTTCATTGGGAACGTGAGACCAATCTTCAAGTCTAGACAAATGGTCAGCCACTTGGTTCTCTGTGTCCTTTCGGTCCTTTATCTCCAAGTCGAACTCTTGCAGTAGAAAAATCCACCGAATAAGTCTTGGTTTTGCATCCTTCTTGCTGAATAAGTACTGGATAGCATCATGATCCATGTATACAATCACTTTTGTTCCCACAAGATAGGTGTGAAACTTGTCAAAAGCAAAGACTAGTGCCAACATCTCCTTCTCCGTAACTGTGTAGTTCATCTGAGTTGAATCAAGAGTCTTACTTGCATAGTAGATAGAATGAAATATGTTGTCGACTCTCTGCCCCAGCACAACTCCAACCGCAACATCACTCGCATCACACATAAGCTCGAAGGGTAGCTCCCAATTTAGAGCAATCAATATAGGAGCTTCAAGCAAGCGCTTCTTCAGATTTTCAAACTCCTTTGCACAGTCATTATTGAACTCATACTTCACCTCTTTCTCTAGTAACTTGAACATTGACCTGGATATCTTGGAGAAGTATTTGATGAAGCATCTGTAGAAGCCTGCATGTCCAAGAAAATTACGAACTCCTCGTACAGAAATTGGAGGTGGTAGTTTCTCAATAACCTCTATCTTCACGCATTCTACTTCGAGACCCATCTTCGACACTTTATGGCCAAGGACAATGCCTTCCGTGACCAAAAAGTGGCACTTCTCCCAATTAAGCACCAGATTCGTCTCTTTACATCTCGCAAGGACCCTATCCAGATTCTGCAAACAAGTATCAAATGACTTACCAAACACCGAGAAGTCATCCATGAATATTTCCACAATTTCTTCCACCATATCAGAGAAAATAGCCATCATACACCTTTGAAATGTAGCCGGCGCATTGCAAAGCCCAAAGGGTATACGCTTGAAAGCATATGTGCCATAAGGATAAGTAAACGTTGTCTTCTCTTGATCTTCAGGTGCTATGGCTATTTGATTGTAGCCAAAGTATCCATCCAAAAAGCAAAAATATTCCTGGCCAGCCAACCGGTCCAACATCTGATCAATGAAGGGAATGGGATAGTGATCTTTGCGGGTGGCTTCATTCAATTTTATGTAGTCCATGAAAATTCTTCACCCAGTGAATGTACGTGTCAGAATCAGCTCATACTTTTTATTATTTATCACAGTCATCCCCCCTTTCTTGGGGACATATTACACAGGGCTGAACCACTTCTATCTGAGATGGGAAAAACAATACCTGCGTCTAGCCACTTGATCACCTCCTTTCTCACTACCTCTTTCATAGGAGGATTCAGTATCCTCTGATGCTGTGCCATGGGCTTGCAACCCTCCTCCATATATATCTTGTGCATGCAAAATGATGGGTTGATCCCATGAATATCAGATATCTGCCACCCAATTGCTCCTTTCCTTCTTCGCAACACTGCTAGTGCCTCCTTAATCTGTACTTTATTCAACCTGGTTGCTAAGATTATAGAAAGCGTATCATCTTCGCCCAAATATACATACTTCAAATATGGTGGGAGTGGCTTCATCTCTATCTTCGGGTCTTTTTCAATAGACGGCTTGGGAGGAGGCCCCAATGGTCTATTAAGAGGCTCGAATGCAATAGTACTAGACAAAGTACAAGCTGCCTCCAAGCATTGAATCATCTCATGTGCTGCTCCATCTTTATATAAATCTGTCCCTGTGAGGGCTCTCTCCAATGGATCTGAGGAAGTGATGAGGGGCACCCTTGAGTTTATTTCCACCACGGTAATAGCCGATAAGTCCTCACATAGTGCAGGCAACTTCATTGCCTTATACACATTGAAGACTTCCACCTTGTCATGGGCTCTCATGGTGAGCTGTCCTGCTGCCACATCAATCAATGATCTCCCTGTAGACAATAGTGGACGTCCCAAAATAAATGGAACTTCTAGGTCTGGTTCAAAGTCAAGATCACAAAGTCCACCGGAAAGATCAACGAACCAATCTGCACCAATACATCCTCTATAATGCCCTCAGGTCTAGCTAAAGATCTGTCTGCCAGCTACAGAACAATTATAGTGGGGAGAGGACTACCCAACCCCATCTTCTTGAAGACTGAAGATGGCATAAGGTTAATACTTATCCCAAGATCGTATAGTGCTCGCGCTATAACCTTCTGGCCAATGGTGATCTCAATAGTAAAACTTCCCAGATCTTTTAACTTGGTGGGCAACCTATTCTGGATCTGACAAGTGCATACCTCCGTAAGAGAAATTGTGGCATATTCAGTCAGCCTGTTCTTGTTTGCCACAATGTCCTTGATATATTTCGCATACTTCGGGACTCCCTAAAGAACATCTATGAGTGGGAGATTAAGGTGTACCTGCCTCAAGAGGTCAAGAAATTTCTTGAATCTAGCCTCCTCTCTCTGTTTTATCAACTTCTATGGGAATGGTGGAGGAGGCTTCACAATAACTTCATCTTCTTTCACCTCAGTCTCAGTCCCAGCTTTAGCCTTTCCGGATGCAACTTTAACTACCTTGGGATCTGCTTGCTTTGGTGCCCCTGCATTCAACTACTTTGGATTTGGGTCAGTATCTCCTGAAATACTACCCTGTGGTCTCACATTTTATGCTTCAGCTAGCTGCCCCATTTGCTTTTCTAAATTCTGGATGGCAGTTGAGTGATCCTTGGAAGTTGCTTAAAATTTTGCTTCACATTTTGCTTGGCTCTCCAAGATAGACTTCAACATGTCTTCGATGTTGCTAGGTATGACCGCAGTCTTGTTCTTTCCAGCAAACTGTTGATTCTGTCCTTGTAGCCTGAATTGATTCTGGCCTTGGTTGTTCCCATATGATAAATTATTTCACAGATTTGCATTGTATGCATTCCCATAATTCTAATTTCCACCTCTCTGAGCATAACCAACAAAGTTCAATGAATCTGGATTTGCTGCACAATCTTCCGATAGATGGTCACCTCCACAGGTATCACAAAACTGAGTAGTTGCTGGCTGAACTGCATTAACCTGCGCCTGATTATTCCCCAGAGCCAATTTGTTAAGAACAGTAGCTATGTTGCTCATCTAATTAGCCATAGACTCCACCTTGGCAAATAAAGCTGTGTTGGAATCTACCTCAAGCATTCCGGCAACCTTCTTAGGTGTAGCTCTACTAACATCACTGTTCCATTCTGAATTGCTCTGCGCCATCCTCTGCAGAAGGGTATACAGCTGGTCATATGTCTTCTCAAGTGATTGCCCGTCTGCTGCACAATCTAATAAGATCTTCGAATGAGGCTCAAGCCCCTCAATGAATGTATGTACCAATACTTCATTAGTCTGCTGATGATGAGGGCATGCCATAAGGAGGGCCTTAAATCGCTCCCAAACTTTGTAGAGATTTTCCCTATCTTTCTGCCTAAAACTTAGAATCTTACTCCTCAGCCTGGCTGTCTTTTCGGAGGGAAAGAAACGCGTCAAGAATTTCTGGGCCAAATCATCCCATGAAGTGATGGAATTCGGTGGCTCTGCTTTCAACCATCTCCTTTCTTCCCCAAGTAGAGAAAATGGAAACAATGTCAGCCTCACGTAGTCCACTGCGACTCCTATTGGTACGAACGTGTCACAGATTTTTAGAAAATTCTGGATGTGTGTCTGCGGGTCCTCATGTGATAAGCCCGTGAACTGGCCATTGGTGTGCAAAAGTTTCATCATACTTTGTTTTAGCCCAAAACGACCAACCGGTTCGGGTTTCCGAATGCTGTTGGTGACATTGGTCAAAAGTGGGATTGCCACATCGTGCACTGGCCTTGTGTAATGACCCTTCCAGTCATTTACACGTTTTTGCCTTTCTTGTACCATTAGAGCTTACTTGTAGCGGTCCAAGTCATTTATGACTTGTCGGGACCGGTAGTTCGGTGCCCGGGCCATTTGTTTGGTCTGTATGGCCATTTCTCATTTTAGAGCTTTAAATTTGGAAATCGTTGACTTCCGACAACATTCTTGGTAATATCAAAGAATTAAACCAAGGTTCTAGGTTAAAGGAATTCCTTACTCGAAAGTTTGAGTTAAAGAAATGCCTCGTGTAACACCTCGCCTGTTTGGAAGGTTTAAAGTAACCCGTGCCTTTGGGGTAAGACTAATAGTATCTAATATACTAAGAAGGATGTGTTATGAGGTATTATAATCACAAAATGGTCGTATAATAAGTTTTGAAGTCAAGTAAGTTGAGAAACAAAAGTCGGAAAAAGTTATTGTAAATTCCTTTAAGGAATTCTCTTCAAATTTGGGTTAAATGTCTTGGGTTATTTCTCCCTATCTATAAAGAGTTAGTGGGCCCCCAATATACGAAATCTAAGGTCTACGAGTCTAGTTTCTAACGCACAAAACCATTTGTCCATACAACTTAAGAATAGAGAGATATTCACGTTTTTGTAAGACTGCGCAAGCAGACACGTCAAGGTGGGGCCCGCATCCTAAGTCGGTTTTGCTTTATAAAAGGTGTTCCAGCTTCGTTTTAATTCATAAAAATCACCAAAAAACTTCATAAAATCAGAAGGAAAGTCCATAAATAATCCATGGACTTTGATCCTTTCAATTCGGAAGTTTAACGGAAGTTTTACTACGTCGCGAGCTCGTCATTTTGGTATAGTTTTCCCCGTTGATTTCATGGCGTATCTTCGTGGGTGTTGATGCAGTGAGCTATCAGGTGTTTTCTGAGTATTTGGCAGTAGATACGGAGTTATTATATTGAGGTATGGATCTCGTACACTTATCTATTTGTTGGATCAAGATTTTAAGCTTCTAGTTATGAAAAGTTGTTGTTGCCGATATCTTGTAGTAGTTTCTTGTTGATTTTGGATTTGTTTGTTGTTCCTGCAAGGAGGCAGGTTGTTAATCTTGGGATATTGAATATATTTGTCAAGGAATCTCTCCCCTATGACCCTCATTCGTTATTATATGTTCTAGTATTGTTTTATGGATTTCTGAGCCACGAAGTGGTATTTTGGATTTGTGGCTTTGGACAGCCCCTTTATCTTGTTATGTTTGGTTATTGTTGTGGTGTTCTAGTTTTGGTAAGGTGCTGGAGGGATTGGGAAATTGTGCGATTCTTTTTGGGATCGCATATGATAGTGATTGGATTGGACAACGTGAAGTACGCCTTGAAATAGTGCCTCGGGAGCTCGTCGCTCCTTTGAGATGTGGTTAATATATTATTGTTTGATTTAGCTGCCATTTCGTATTGTTATTGGCCTCATTTTATGTTTTGGAGTTGGCTGGTCGCGAGTGTGACATTAACACATTATCAAATGGCTATGGCTCGTTCTCGCAACCTCGTCGATTCTAGCAATTGTTCCATTACCTTGGTTGGTCAACCTTCATAGAGACGTATTTGGGGATTCAGTTGAAAGTATTTGTTTTGTGTGATTCAGAGCTTCCCGGAGTAGTTTGAGTCTAGACGACGTCGTTCCCGCAGCTAGTCATCGGATGACAGGTAGGTTTTGGTTTTCCCCTAACTAGACTCTGCGTATATAGGCTATAACTACATTAATTAGCATCCTTGGATGGGTTGTTATAGGTTGGTACCCTAGACCTTGTCCGCCTTTCATCCGTCTATTTCATACGTTGTTTGTAGTATTCGTGTAGTATTGTATATTACCTTTGTGGTCCTGTGTGGCCTTGTATTGACTCTGGAACATAGATGGTGGGTTATTTGGGGAATGTCTGCGAAACCCGTTCATAGAGATGATCCTTTTAGGCTGGTTATGTATGGTGAGTAGCTGTTGGGCCTGTGCAGGGCTGATAGGAGTTGTTGTGAGCCGTTGGGCTACTTTTATATTTGTGTGCGAGCATATCATCCATGAAAAAAGTTTTCCCTTGCATGTTTTACTACAGTTTTGGCAGCGAGCCACAACCGACTGTTTTCCTAAATTTGCATAGCCCTGGGGGCCCATTTTTGGTACTGTTGATGATAGAAAAGGGGATTTTTAGATTTTTTTGCACAGATTTTATTACTGGTATTAGTCTCTGCGGGGCAGATCACCAGACTTGATTTTACTACTGATACTAGTCTCTGTGGGGTAGAGCACCAGACTTTATTTTATTACTGATACTAGTCTCTGCGGGGCAGAGCACCAGACTTGATTTTATTACTGATACTAGTCTCTGCGGGGAAGAGCACCAGACTTGATTTTATTACTAATACTAGTCTCTGCGGGGCGGAGCACTAGACTTGATTTACTACAGTTTTAGACCCGGTTACGCCCGGGCACCCTTGGAGGGGTTTTTGAAGCATTTTCTACTACTTTAGTCCTGGACAGGGTCTGGGCATGCATATTCGAGACTGGGTCTCTATCTTGATCCCGTATTTGCTTTCGGATGACATGTCTTGATATTGAGTTTTAGTATATGGTCAGGGACCTCCATGGACCTTGCCACTCCGGGCTGCGTGCGCGGAGGGAAGGGTATACGGTGGAGTAGAGGTATACGGGTTGAGTCCTTCCATGGAACCTGCCTACTAAGCTCGATTGGCACCGGAGGAGGTACATACAGAGGTTCTATTTCAAACATCATATCATATCATATCATGCATTGGATTCCACCCTTGCTTGTTGTGTGTGGTCAGTGTGCGCTCCGGTAGTATGGGATGTCGGAGGGTTTGCTTTCACTTGATTGTGTTCCTCGGTTGTATGGGCGGCCGTTGGGACTGTAGTTAGACTATATTTACTCCTGTCTTTATTTAGAGCTTGTCTTGGCACTCGGTTAGTGAAGGATTAGTGATGGTTAGCCTGTTGAGGTTTCAGTTGTGGGATATCTGATTATTGTGAGGGCTAAGGAGTCCTATCTTATTGAGGCACTTTTTTGTGGCCTTCTGAGCAGAGTGTGAGACTCTGGTTCTATTCATGTGGGAAGCTGAGTGGTATCTCTCGGTTATTGTGGTTTAGTTATTTCATCCTAGGGTGGTACTTGTGAGGTGATTCCCTGGCTATGCTATCATGTGATTGGATCGGCGTTATGATTTCCTTATACTTGTTGATTCCATTTTGAGTATGTTAGACTGCTCTCCATCTTTTCCTTTTACTTGAGGTTACCGATATACCACCATTTTTTCAACTCTCTCTACTTACTTTTATTATCTTGCAAGGACTCCAGGCGCGTTCTCCTTTCCTTCACCTGTGATTCTATGTAATTGTATCTCTGTGCTAGCATGTGTTACTTGAAGCTCTTGGTTATGGATGATCTGTGCTAGCTCCTTGTGCCTTGCTTATTGCTTCAGTGACTGCTTTTTTGCTATCTGTTACTTACTGCTTTTATATCTTATATGGGCTCAGTCGGCCGATGATACCTACTGAGTACCTATTATTTTGGTGCTCATACTACACTTCTACACTTTTTGGTGTAGATATTAGCTGAGCTTTCGCCGTTGATAACGTTGGAGACTCATGCAGCTTTTGGATATTTGAGACTAGGGTGAGCGCCTGACGGTCAGGGCTTGTCTACATCTCATCTGTTGTACTGTTGCCCCTTGTACTTTCGGAGGCAATTTATGTTGTATTTTATTACTACTAGCACTTGTATTCTATTAGAAGCTTCTGTACTATTGATACTAAGTCTTGGGGTTGGTGTAGTTTCCTTTATGTATTTATATTCAAGTTTTTGCTTCCATTTTGTCTACCTTTACATTCTCCTTTTGCTTATCTCAGCTTGTTGAGCGTACTGGTCAGGTAGTAGCCCATTACTAGCGTTTCTGGGCCACGGGAATTGGTTTGCCTACTGGGGGGTTGTAGGTGCCATCATGACTTGAGAAATCGGGTCGTGAAAGCTTGGTATCAGAGCTCTAGGTTCACCGGTGTCACGGTACAGAAGCAAGTGTCTAGGTGGAGTCTCGCGGATTAGTACAATGATGTACGTATCCTATCTGCGGGAGGCTACAGGGAATTGTTAGGAAAAGTTTCATCTTATTGGCTCCTCATCGTGTGTTTCTGGCTCTCTTGACTTCTAAACTTTGGTTGTTCATTCATTCTGAGATGCCTCATACGAGTGCGATAGCGGTTAGTGCTGAGGCTTCTGTGCCTATTGCTTCAATGCTTCCATCAGCGCCAGGACTCCAGAGTGAGGGTTTACTGCACTAGATAGGGAGTGTGGGGTCAGCCCAACCTCCGATTAGATTTATAGCAACCTCAGCGCTTCAAGACACCGTGGCTAGGACTCTGAGTCCTCCGGTGAGTGTTTCAGTACCTGGTTCTGTGATTGGTGCTTCAGTTATAGTTGAGCTTCTAGTTCTTCAGCAAGGTTGTCTGTCGGTATTGGAGTACGAGGCAAGATTTTCTCATCGTACTTCATCTAGTATAGGTTGTTTTTGGTGTGGTGAGCATGGGCACTTCACTAGGAATTACCCCATTACTGCAGCGCTCGTTCACCCCTTCGGCTTCTTCCATTCAAAAAAAAGATAGTCTTTCCTTGTAGCGTCTTGAAGTGAAGCGAAGGCATGATTGTGTATCCCGGACAGCCTGGTTGTTATCATTGTGAAGAGATTGGTCACCTTTATAGTGCTTGTCCCCGGCGAGGGTCGGTTGGGCCTTCAGTTTTGACTACTCAGTCTAGAGTTAGATTCTGTCAGCTTGATGCTCCTCTTGGTGGGCCAGAGGTAGAGGTTCCTGATATTATTGTTGCAGGTTAGGCTTTTGCTACCTTCGACTTATGTTAGTGCCGCTTGTGTTGCGACTCTATCCCTTCTATAGTGTAATTGCTTATATGCCTTCCTGCTACTTGTTTAAGTTGTTTGGCTACTCGAATTGTAGTATCGATATGTTGTTTTATTGGTAGTTTATTCTTTAGTAGTGGATGGGGGTAAGTTAGCCTTGAGAGGTGTTTTCCCGGAGTTGTAGCTCGTGGGTAGTTCTTGTTAGTCTATTTCTAGTTGGGTTATCCTTGTTTCATTGTGATTTTGGACTTGTGGTTGAGTTGCCCTTGTTGAGCGGTCCTAGATGGTTGTTTCCTAGGCCGTTATCTAGCGTGGCTAGAGATCCGTGTGATGGTTTGGTGTATTACTGGTAGTTGGGACGGAGTTGAGATTTTGCCTCAGTTGGAGATATTGGTTATGCTAGTGTGCATAGATTAGTTTGGTATCCCGAGTGTCTAGAGTCGACCCTCTTTGTTGATTAGTTTAGGAGGTTGGCAGGTATGTAGGTTGTTCCCATAGTCTCCTCCACTTCCTGGTCCATTGGGTGTTTTGTTATATCCCTAGCTCCAGTTGGAATGAATCTTGATCGTAGTTCTTTCGATGAGCTCTGGATGTTGGCATCGTGATTGGGTCTTGACTTTAAGCACTTCCGACTAAGTGTTGATCGTAACCTCGTGGTTAGGTTGTATTTGTAAGCATTTCGGGTAAGTTGGGCATCCGGCCCATTCTTCTCTTGCCTTATTGAATTTGATGTGTAACTATGAGTAGTAAGGTAATGGCTTCAGGTTCTTATTCGATAAAGGATTTGTAAGGTTTAGTATGTGCTAAGGAAGCATTTTTTTTAGTTGAAAAAGAAGAGAGATAACTCTTTGTATGTGTTTATGTGTCCTCGTAGTTTCCTTAGGTGGCGATGAAGGTTTGCTTTGGGGTTGTGTGTCGGTGATTCGATTCAGCCGTCTAAACATTGATGTGGGTTTTCCATCGATTGGTTTTGTTTCAGTAGAAACTGCGGTGTTGGCAATTTGCATATTCAGGCCTAGTTGGTTTGGGTTCTTACGGGTTCATTGGCAACATACTGGTTTGACCAAGGCTTTGGTTGGCAGTTTTGAAAGTCGGTGTTCAGAATCATAACTTGGCAGGATACATCGAATGGTTCATGGCAGTTTCTATTTGGTTGCAGCATCCTAGTGCCGGGAGGCAGTGGGTGCGGGCAACTTAGCTTCTTTACTTCAGTTGTGGATACGGCTATTGGCCTTGGACACCTAGTCCTTGGCTAACCTCTGCAAGAGGCAAGATATTCTAGATTTCAGCAGTGTTCTAGTTAGTACGAGGTTTTTCTACCATGGTTGGACAGACTCAGCGGCGTAAGTTTGAGCTTCAGCAGTGGTGTATGCTTTATGTGGTCAGCTTATGCAGGTTGAGACTAGCGAGGTTATTTTGAGCTCTGATGATACGTAGAGACTGGTAATCGCCATTCATTTGCCAAGGATTTGAAAGCTTGTTTAATTGATTCCTCCAGAGTTATTGTTTATGTGTGGTTCCTGTGTTGGTTAGGCTCGGCCAGTATGGACTAGACGTTCGTTAGGATATATGCTTCGAAGTGGTTGGTTGTTTGCAGAACCAGTAGTGCGGTTGATTCAAGCCAATGGAATGAATTGAAAGTATATGCAAAAAAATTCTATGGCTAGATGGTAACTTTGAACCCCAGGCACCTTTTCCCCTTGCCTTCGGGGTGTTTGGACGTGATATTCGTGGCATGGTGGACTTCTTTCTGAGGTGAGATTCGTAAGGCGATTTCACATTCAAATGGTGTTCGAGTGTTCGGAGTAGTAGCAGTGTTTTCTAGAGTTGGGAGCTTGGCTCATGGTTACAGACTTCGTGGTAGGCTTACCACACTTCTTGCAGGATCGTGGTTTTGGTTTGGGTCTTTTGGACAGGTTGCCCTGGTTCATTAACTTTCAGCTGATTCAGACCTGGCACGGTTCAGTTAGTGAATTTGATGTTAGAAAAAATGTTCTTTCGTTGGTTGGTGGTCAGTTAAGGCAGGTAACTTTAGATTCAATAATATGCTACGGGTTGTTATCTTGGATGGCAAAGGCTAGTAGCCTATATATTGGCTTAAAACGCATTTGAATAAAATGGGTGACTTCATTCGTGGTAAAGTATAAGCAGGAACTATGGATCTCCGGTGTGTCAGTTGATATTTAGAGGGTGGTTCTGGTGTTCGATTTGTATGCAGCTTTCGGTTTATGGTGCTAAAGGATTCACTTGGTATGGTTTTGAGGATTCGAGTTCTGTGTGTTGACTGCCTTGGTGCTCTGGTTTTGGTGTTGTGTAGGTGCTTTTCGGTTAAGATTCTCGAGGTTCAGTTTGGGTTGGCAGATCTTTGCAGGTTAAAATCTAGCTTGGCTAGTAAGAAACTAAGGATTGTTTCTGTTCTGTTGGGTGTCGCCCGGTCGTGGAGGCTACCCGGGTTGTCCGAGAGAGTAGAATAGGCGTTGTATCCACTATTTTTAAATCTCTGATATTTTCTTCCTTCCGGACTTTCGGGGACGAAAGTCTCTTTAGTAGTGGATGATGTAATGACCCTTCCGGTCATTTACACGTTTTCGCCTTTCTTGTACCATTAGAGCTTACTTGTAGCGGTCCAAGTCATTTATGGCTTGTCGGGACCGGTAGATCGGTGCCCGGGCCGTTTGTTTGGTCTGTATGGACGTTCCTCATTTTAGAGCTTCAACTTTGGAAATCGTTGACTTCCGACAACATTCTTGGTAATATCAAAGAATTAAACCAAGGTTCTAGGTTAAAGGAATTCCTTACTCGAAAGTTTGAGTTAAAGAAATGCCTCGTGTAACACCTCGCCTGTTTGGAAGGTTTAAAGTCACCCGTGCCTTTGGGTTAAGACTAATAGTGTCTAATATACTAAGAAGGATGTGTTATGAGGTATTATAATCACAAAATGGTCGTATGATAAGTTTTGAAGTCAAGCAAGTTGCGAAACAAAAGTCGGAAAACGTTATTGTAAATTCATTTAAGGAATACTCTTCAAATTTGGGTTAAATGTCTTGGGTTGTTTCTCCCTATCTATAAAGAGTTAGTGGGCCCCAATATACCAAATCGAAGGTCTACGAGTCCAGTTTCCAACGCACTAAACTGTTCGTCCATACAACTTCAGAATAGAGAGATATTCACATTTTTGTAAGACCGCGCAAGCAGACACATCAAGGTAGGGCCCGCATCCTAAGTTTGTTTTGCTTTATAAAAGGTGTTCCATCTTCGTTTTAATTCATAAAAATCACCCAAAAACTTCATAAAATCAGAAGGAAAGTCCATAAATAATCCATGGACTTTTATCCTTTCAATTCGGAAGTTTAACGGAAGTTGCTCTACGTCGCGAGCTGGTCATTTTGGTATAGTTTTCCCCGTCGATTTCATGGCGTATCTTCGTGGGTAATGATGCAGTGAGCTAGCAGGTATTTTTTGAGTATTTGGCAGTATCTATGGAGTTATTATTGTGAGGTATGGATCCCATACACTTATCTATTTGTTGGATCAAGATTTTAAGCTTCTAGTTATGAAAAGTTGTTGTTGCCGATATCTTGTAGTAGTTTCTTGTTGATTTTGGATCTGTTTGTTGTTCCTTCAAGGAGGCAGGTTGTTAATCTTGGGATATTGAATATTTTTGTCAAGGAAATCTCTCCCCTACGACCCTCCTTCGTTATTATATGTTCTAGTATTGTTTTATGGATTTTTGAGCCCCGAAGTGGTATTTTGGATTTGTGGCTTTGGACAGCCCCTTTATCTTGTTATGTTTGGTTATTGTTGTGGTGTTTTGGTTGTGGTAAGGTGCTAGAGGGATTGGCAAATTGTGCGATTCTTTTTGGGATCACATACGATAGTGATTGGATTGGACAA
>QJPP01005713.1:0-48573 GCA_003996215.1 Jaltomata sinuosa
CTTACTTATTTGCGGTGTTATCACCCTATTACGGTTATGCTTATAAAATTATATACGGCTGAGTTGTTACTTGTTGGATTTGAGATTGGTATGACTAGTTGGGTTATTGATTCCTGTTTTCGAGCATGCCTATCTTTACTCTCCTTCTCCCTTCCTTGTACTTGAGGTTACCGGTATACCATCCATTTCTAAACTTATTATGTATATATTGTTATTACAAGGATCCTAGGTGCGTTATTTCTTACTTCCACCTGTGCCTGTTGTGTATATACCTTGCTTGCTAGCCTCGCATGTTGTTCTGTTGACTTCCCTCTAGGCTAGTTCCTGTGTACTTTTCGTTGATTTCTCTAACTACTTGCTTCTATTCTGTCTGTTACTACGCTTTTATCTTATATGTGCCCAGTCGGCCTATGATACCTACTAGGTACCTTATGCTTCGTATTTGGTGCTCATACTACACTCTGCATCTTCTGGTGCAGATCCTAGTGTGGGCAATCGTCATTAGCTCGTGGAGACTCGTACGAGGTGCTGTTTTGGTGATATTCTGGACTGAGGGTGAGCTCTTGGCGACTGGAGCTTGGCTTTTAGTTATCTTTTGATTATGTACTCTATTTCTACTCGGAGACAGCTTTGGGTATATTGTTTTGGACCCTTGTATTTCTTATGTAGATCCGACTCTTATACGCTATGATACCAGGTTTTGGCTTTGGTTTAGCTTTCACATTGTATATATATTGCTCCTTTTATCTATCTTCTTCATCTTGTTCCCTTGCTTCAGCTTCTTAAACTATTTTTTGCTTCATTTACTGATCGTTCCGGGCTAAGGGGATTGGTTCGCCTACTGAGGGGTTGTAGGTTCCATCATGATCGAGAAATTGAGTCGTGATAGATACTCAAAAACCAATAGTGCTATTTGAGTTGAAACAACATTCTAGACTCAACGGAATTGACAAAACTTCATTTGGAGGTCGATATAACAAAAAGTGGGCCCCGTGCACAAAATCAACCTTAGGCCAACTATTTCAAAAACGGAACCCAATAGCCAAAATCATGTCCAGAAGCCTCGGGATCCAAACTAATGGTCCCTCTAGCCTAAACTCGATGTTTCAGAGCTAAAAATGCTGACGGAATTTCCATCCGAGGTCGTCTTCTCCAAATGTTGATCAAAGTCAACCAAGCAAGCCCAATTGGCCTGAAAACACAGAACAAGAGAGAATTTAAAGCTGAAAAGCTCCCGGATCCCGAACAAAGGTCCCACTAGACCAAAGTCAACGCTCGAAGCTAACTGAACTGTCGAAATTCAATTCCGAGCACGTTCACCAAGAATGTTGACTGAAGTCAACGATTTCAAAAGCTTAATGCTCTAAAACAAGGAACAGCCAAAAAGACCAAATAAATGGCTCGGGCACCGAACTACTGGTCCCAGCAAGCCATAAATGACTTGGGGCCTCTACAAGCAAGCTCTAACAGTACAAGAAAGGTGAAAATGCGTAAATGACTAGAAGGGTCATTACAATTATGCACATTCAATATACATATACTACTAGGGGTAGCTTAGATAAGAAAAGACATAAATGCACTTAATTATATGTACATTATATCATTGATACTTAATTTGTTGAAATATATCACTTGTACACATAACACAATTTTATTGACATTTTGATTTAACTAGGCATGTCACATAATTTAAATATGTGACATAATCATATTGTCTCTTTCATTTGGCGTGTCATTTCACCTAACATGTGGTATAAGTTTGGACATCTGGAATAAGATGATAACATGCATCTTGCACCTAACAAAGTGAGATCATTATGGGTTTGTTTGAAAAACCACCTGGTAATTGAAATTGGTATAATTACTAGGGTATTAATTATCAGTCAAGTAATTATATAGCCTAGTAATTACAATGACCTATTTATTTGCCACAATGTAATTATAGTGTAATTACAAATGTACTGTTTAGTTGCACAAGTGTAATCACATGGTTATATTAAAATTTTAAAATAAAAGCTAATTATCAAAAACTAAAATTTTATATTAAACAAATAATGACCTTTATAAATGATATTAAATTAAATATTTAAGATTTATATATATATATATATATATATATATATATATATTTATTGTCATTTGAAATATATTAATTAATAAACATATATTTTTAACTAATATTACAAATAATAATTGATTTATATTTTTTAAATTAGTATATTTTAATTAAATTAATAATAAAAACTTAAAGTACATGATTTTTAAAAATATCATGAAATGCATGTGTGACAAAAAGATTAATATTATAAATATAATGTTATAAAATTATTAAAATATTTGATAAAAAATAATCCATCAATTCTAACAAAAAAATGAATGGCTTGCAATGTGAAATATCAAGTAAATACTAGTAAAACAAATAAATTAGAACTGAAAATATAACATAAGTTCAATTTTCAAAACAAAATAATTAACATAATACACTTATGTAAAAAACATACCTAAATATGATTCAAAAGAAAAGGAAAACCTAAGTCTATAACCTTATTCAACAATGAATTCTACTTTAATTTAAAAACTAGAATACTAACTAAATTATGCTAAATAAAAAATAAATATAAAATAGATAATACGAATAATTACAAGAAGTAAAGGTTGAGAAATGAGAAGGAAATGAAATATAAATAATATAAAATAAAAAATATATATTTTAAAATTATTAGAATAATAAAAATAATTTAAAACAATAGAAATAAAAAATAAAAATAGAAATAAAAGGATGAAATTAAAAAGTAACTAGTTTGTAATTGCACCATACAATTACCAGCAATTCATAGCTTCTCCTTGTAAATAGGAGAGTGTAATTACACCCTGCCAATTATACTCAATTACTTGCTGACCAAGTGATTACTAATTACCTGGCCAATCAAACAAGTCAAACAGTGTAATTACACCCAATTACACCAAATCTAATTCCGAGGGTGACTTTCAAAACTTGCCCTATGTGTACCCTAATTAAATAGGCTAGCCCATGAATTTACTCTTCAACTTAAATATATATATAAATAATATAATATATATATATATATATATATATATATATATATATATATAATATAATATATATATATAAAATTGAAGGTCATAGTCCAAATTATTTTATGAATCTTAATTCAATAAAATTTATATTCTTACACTTACCTTTCACTTTGGTTGTCACGACCCAACCCCGCCGTGAGTGGCACCCACCCAACCCCCGGATGAGCGAACCAATATAAACCAACATTTAGTATAATCTAGCAGCTTAAAACCAGTTGCATAAATTAAACTAACATTCAATATCTCAAAACACTATCATAACAAGAATCTACGGAAAAATCCTCCCTAGAACCTGAAGGTCATCGTACCAAAACATCTACCAATCTAGAGTACAGGGATACAATCCCAAAACATAACAGAGTTTAAGCCCAAAATAAGTGGGCTATAATTAAATGAAAAAGATAAGGTAGCTCGACTGAAGTAGCTCACCCTTGAGATCTGGAAATGCCGGGACTACAAGTGAGGTCGTGCATCAGCCGCCGAAAGATTGCCTGTAGTCACCAAAAAAAATGCAAGTGCAGAATCAGTACATGTCACGAACCGATTTCTCGGTCATGATGGCACCTATACCCCCAGTAAGTGAACCAATCCCCGTAGCCCGGAACAGTTAGTAATGGGCTACATTCTATCAACGATCAGCGAAAGAACAAATTAATAAGCGGAAACAAAGGAACAAGATGAAGAAAATAGATAACAGGAGCAATATAAACACACTGCGGAAGCTAAACTAACCCAAAACCTAGTATCATAGCGTATAAGAGACGGATCTACATAAGGATTACAAAGGGTCCAAAATCACATAAATATCATGTCTCCGAACTTCGAGAGTAAAATATATACAAAAGACAAACTAAAGTCAAGCTCTGGTCGCCAAGATCTCACCCTCAGTCCGGGACAGTCCAAAATCTCCAAGCACGAGTCTTCCACGAGCTAGCAGCGATGGCTCACACTAGGATCTGCACCAGAAGATGCAGAGTGTAGTATGAGCACCAAATGCGAAGCATAAGGTACCTAGTAGGTATTATAGGCCGACTGGGCATATATAAGATAAAAGTGTAGTAATAGACAGAATATAAAACAAGTAGTCACAGAATTCTATGAAAAAGTCACACAGGAACTAGCCCAGAGGGAAGACAACAGAAACAATATAGAACGCTAGCAAGTAGAATATATACACAACAGGCACAGGTGAAAGTAAGAAATGACGCAGCTGGGATCCTTACAATAACCGTATATACATGATAAGTTTTAGAAATGGACGGTATACCGGTAACCTCAAGTATAAGGGAAGGAAGAGGAGAGTAAAGATAGACATGCTCAAAAACAAGAATCAATAACCTAACTAATCATACCAATCTCAAATCCAACAAGTAAGAACTTAGCCGTATATAATATCATAAGTATAATCCTAACAGGGGATAACACCGCGATAAAGTAACAAGAGTGTACCTACAGTCCCCTGGATGCCCATACAACCGAGGAACGCAAACAAGTGAAAACAAACCCTCCGGCCGCCCATACAACCGGAGCATACACTCAACAAACAACTAACAAGGGTGGAGCCTCAAACAATGAATGATATGATGCATGAAGATATCAGGGTGAAATGGTAACTCTGTATGTAACCCCTCCGGTGCCGATCGGGCCTAGCAGGTAGGTTCTATGGAAGGACACTACCCATATACCTCTACTCCGCCTTATACCCTCTCTTCAGCACACGCAACCCTAGGCCCCAAGTCCAGAACGGCAAGGTCCGTGGAGTTTCTGAACCCCATACTAAAACTCAGTATCGAAACATGTCATCCGAAAGCAAGTCCAGGATCAAGCTAGAGACCCAGTATGCATGCCCAAACCCTGTCCAGGACAAAAGTAGTGGGCAAAATGTATCAAAAACCCCTCCAAGGGTGGCCGGGCATAATCGGGTCTAAAACAGTAGAAAGTCATCTCAAGTTCTCAGTCCGACCGAGGCTAAAGTCATCCCAAGTCAGTAAAAAAACTCAACTAGCACCCTGGCCCTGCCGAGTCTAGCATTAATAGTAAAACAGGTGATATAAATCATAATTTAACTTTTTTTTACCCCAAGAAGATCCACATGTTAAGTCAAACCATTTCCAATCCATTTCTACCGAAAACGGACCCCCAAGGCCATGCAAAGTTTATAAAATAAGTTCTAGTAGGCCCAAAGCCAAAACCATAGTAAAGACATGGATAAATCTTCTTTATATGCATGGAAATGATATGATCAAACACAAATAGCTGCCCAACAGCTCATAATCAACCTATCGGCCCTACACAAGCTCCAATCGCTCTACAACACAGATAACCAACATAATATTGTGATAATGATGCCCGGGACTCACGGGCACCCCCGAATAACCCACTATCTATGGTCCAGAGTCAAATAATGCCACACAAGACCATAAGGGTGATAATATCAACTACGGAGAATACTACACACCACAGAGGAAAGAAACGAGGTGAAACATGGAAAAGTGGTCAAGGTCTGTGGTACCAACCTAATAACCCCAAGCCAAGGATGCCAGCTAGTATAATTTTCTCCGATATATGCTAAGTCTAGGGAGCTTAAACCGTAACCTACCTATCGTCCGACGACAGCTGCTGGGACAATGAAATCCAAGCCTGAATCACTTCGAGAAATCCCGAATGATAATCAAACTATCAAAAACATAGATAAAACATTAAAATGGGTCTAACGATACCCATATCGCCACAATTGTAGCTGGGTCGAAATTTGGGTCACCGGTGGGCTCGTGAGTCCCGCAACCCAAAATTGAAAACCAAAGCACACATTATGATCACAATGATCAAGGGAGTACATGCTCGAAAAATTAAGGAAATTGGGCAAGAAATTCGAGCTAAAACAGCCCCTAAAGTCAAGAAACCAAAAATGGAAATTTAGGAATAAGAAAATCGGAATTGTAACAAGAAGCTCATACCACAACTAGAGAGTTACGCTAAAAACATGAATTGAACAAGCCCACGAACATGCAGTAACGAAAGGGGCAGAATCTACAAGTAAATCCAAGCTTCAAGAATTTACAACAATGGAGATTTAGATAATTGGAGAAGACAACTAAGGTGAAGAGGGAAAACTTACCAAAACACCAATGGAACACGAATTTTTATCGAGGTATGGGAATTCTTTAAGTGAGTACTGGTTTGAGCAGATTAGAGAGGGTTTGGGCTAGTTGGAGCTGGAAAAATTGAGAGAGAAAGGCTGGAAATAAGAAATGAAAAAGTTTAATACTGCCAGGGGTCCTTCATCGCGATCGTGATGGGACCACTCACGGTCGCGAGGACCACGCTGGCTAGACTATCGCGATCACGAAGGCTAGACACACGGTCGTGATGAACAAAGGGAAAGAACTTCATCGCGATCGCGATAGGCGATCAAGTGATCGCAACAAGCGATCAAGTGATCGCAAAGAACAGGAGTCCAGGTGCTTTATCGCGGTTGCGAGGGATGAGGCTCGTGATCGTGATTAAGTCCTTAGGCCTGCACCTGAAACAACAAAAGTCTACAACATTCAAAAACTCGATGGGGCTTTCCGGGCACAATCGAAAATCAATATTCAAAAACTAATAAAGCAAACAGAGTGGAGACGATATTCCAGACACAACAGAATCGATGGAACTTCCATACGAGGTCATTTTGGAGAAATGTTGACCCAAGTCAACACTAACTAATAAGAACTTAAAGGCTCAAAATGAGCCCGACTTAACCAAACCCCAAACCAACCACCTATCTAACCCAAACTCAACATTCTGGAGCTGATGGAATCGTCTGATTTCAAATCTGACGCTCCGATCATCAAAAGTCACCCAAAGTTACACTTTCAACTCCATAAGGCCTGAAAACAGAGGAAATAAAACAAAAACCACACCGAAAGTTCTCAGGCCTCAACTGAAGGTCAAACAAGACCAACCTCAATGCTACGGAGCTAACGAAACTGACAGAATTCAATTTCAAGCATGTTAGCTAAGAATGTTGACTAAAGTCAATGATATTCTAAGTTAAAGCTCTAAAATAGGCGAAACGGCCAAAACGCCCAAACGAACGACCAGGGCATCAAACTACCAGTCCCAGCAAGTCATAAATGACTTAGGGCCGCTACAGGAAAGCTCTAATATTACAATGAATCCGTAAATACGAAGATGACCGAAAGGTTTATCATAACATCCACTACTAAAAAGTCTTTCGCCCTCGAAAGTCAAGAATAAGGGAGTACCTGAAAGCTCGAACAACTGCGGATATTGAGCACGTAACTCACTCTCAGTCTCCCAAGTAGCCTCCTCGACCGGACGATGCCTCCACTGAACTTTCATAACCGGAATCTCCCTAGATCTCAATCTCCTAATATCTCTGGCCAGAATAGCTATCGGCTCCTCAACAAAAGACAAACTCTCATCAAACTGAACCGTATCCCAATACAACACATGAGACTCATTTGAGACATACCGGCGCATCATTGAGACATGAAAAATGGATTAGCTGAAAACATCGGAGGCAATCTAGCATGTAGGCAACACTACCAACCCTCTATAGAATCTCAAACGGCCCAATGAACCTGGGGCTACGCTTGCCCAGCCGACCAAATCTCATCATGCCCTTCACGGGCGATACTCAAAGGAAAACCAAGTCACCAACACTGAACTCCAAGGCACGAAGTCTACAATCAGCGTAGCTCTTCTGCCTACTCTGGGCCGCTCTAAGTCTATCCTGAATCAAACGGACTCGGTCCAAGGAATCTCTAAACAAATCTAGACCCTGCGGTCTAGACTCAAAACTATCAAGCCAACCAATTAGTGATCTACAACACCTACCATAAAAGGCCTCGAAAGGTGCCATGCCAATGCTCCAATGAAAGATATTATTCTAAGCAAACTCAGTAAATGCCATAAACTGATCCCATGAACCTCTAAAGTCAAGAACACAAGCCCGAAGCATGTCCTCCATGACATGAATAGTCTTCTCTAACTGTCCATCTGTAAGAGGATGAAAAGCAGTACTAAGCTAAACCACTGTACCCAAATCTCGCTGAATCTCCCTCCAAAACTGAGATATGAATTGAGTGCCGCGGTCTAAAATGATAGAAGCTGGGACCCCGTGCAATCGAACAATCTTACGAGGTAGATTTGGGCAAACCTCTCTGCACCATAAGAAGTCTGAACCGGTAAGAAATGTGCTGACTTGGTCAGCCTACCAACGATCACCCAAATGGAGTCAAACCCCCGAGAAGTATGAGTCAAACCAACAACGAAGTCCATGGTAATACCTTCCCAGTTCCACTCAGGAATGGGAAGTCGCTGTATTAAACAACCTGGTATCATGTGCTCGAACTTAACCTACTGACAGTTCAACCACTGAGATACAAACTCCATTACGTCCTGCTTCATATCGCACCACCAGTAAACCTGTCTCAAATCTCTATACAACTTCGTCGTGCTAGGATGAATGGAGTATCTAGAATAATGTGCCTCATGGAGTATCAACTGAATCAAATCTCCAACCGTCGGAGCACAAAGACGACTATCAAACCTCAGAATACCATCAGAACCCAAAGTAGCCCGGCTGGCCTCACGCCGAAATACCTAATCATGAAGGTCACACAAACTCTGATCCTCGAACTGTCAGCTCTGAATCTAATCAACTAGAGTAGATCAAACCTCTACACGGGCAAGAACTCTTCTAGGATCCGACAAGTCAAGCCTAACCAATCGGTTAGCCAAGGACTGGATGTCCAAGGCCAACGGTCTCTCAGAAAGTGAAAGTAAAGCTAGGCTGCCCATACTCACCGCCTTCCGACTCAAGGCATTCGCTACCACGTTTGCCTTGCCTGGATGATATAGAATGGTGAAATTATAGTCCTTCAGTAGCTCAATCCATCTCTGCTGCCTCGAGTTCAGCTCTCAGTGGCTCGTAATATACTAAAGACTATGGTGGTCGGTGAATATCTCACAATGAACTCCATATAAATAGTGCCTCCAGATCTTGAGCGCAAAGACTACTGCCGCCAACTCTAAGTCATGATTGGGGTAGTTACGCTCATGAACCTTCAGCTGCCTCAATGCATATGCTATCACTCAACCCTGCTGCATCAACACACAACTAAGACTGACCCCTAAAGCATCACAATACACGGAAAAACTCTGACCCTCAACCGGAAAAATCAAAACTGGAGCTGAAGTCAATAAGGCCTTAAGCCTCTGAAAGCTATCCTTGCACTTATCCGACCACTAGAATGGAACATCCTTCCTAGTCAGCATAGTCAAGGGTGCTGCTATAGAAGAAAATCCCTGAAGGAACCTCCTGTAGTAACTCTCTAACCCAACAAAGCTGTGAACCTCAGTAGAAGTAGTAGGTCTAGGCCAATCACGAACCGCAAAAATCTTACCCAGGTCAACTCTAATCACATCCTTAGACACCACGTGCCCTAGAAATGCAACTGACTCAAGAAAAAACTCGCACTTTGAGAACTTGGCATAAAGCCAGTGATCTCTCAAAGTCTGAAGTACAGTCCTCAAGTGCTGCTCGTGCTCGTCCCTACTCGTCGAGTATACCAGAATGTCATCAATGAAGACTAGCATGAACATATCCAAGTACGGGCTAAGCACCCTATGCATCAAATCCATGAAGGTTGTGGGGGCATTAGTCAACCCAAAAGACATCACCAAGAACTCATAATGGCCATAACGTGTCCTGAATGCTGTCTTAGGGATGCCCTCCGCCCTAATCCTCAACTGATGATAGTCGAACCTCAAATCAATCTTCAAAAACACGGCTGAACCCTGAAGCTGATCAAATAATTCATCAATCCTCGACATCGGATACCTATTCTTCACTGTCACCTTATTCAACTGCCGATAGTCAATACACATCCGCATCGACCCATCCTTTTTCTTCACAAAGAGAATAGGAGCACCCCAAGGAGACACACTCGGTCTAATAAACCCCTTAGCTAACAAATCCTTGAGCTGCTCCTTAAGCTCTCTCAACTTAGCAGGAGCCATATGGTAAGGAGGAATAGAAATGGGCCTGGTGCCAGGCTCTAACTTAATGGAAAATCAACATCTCTCTCAGGTGGAAAGCCTGGCAGTTACGATAGGAAACACATCTAGGAAGTCTCTAACCACAGGAACAGACTCAGGGGACGAAGGGTCAGCACTAACATCTCTGACATATGCTAGATAAGCTAAACACCCGCGAGAGATCAACTTCCTAGATCGAAGACAAGAGATGATCCCAGAAGGTGCATGGCTAACAGAACCCTGCCACACAAATGGGGATACATCGGGCACGGCGATGGTAACAGTCTTGGCATAACAATCCAAAACTATATGGTGAGGGTATAACCAGTCCATGCCCAGTATCACATCAAAATCTAACATGTCAAGGATCATCAGATCACCCCAAGTCTCCAAATCACCAACAGTTATCACACAAGATCTCACAATCTGATCCACTACTAAAGAATCTCCTACTGGGGTCAAATTAGAAATAGGAACATATAATGGCTCACTAGCCAACCACATACAAGGCAGAAAGTAGGCAGATACATATGAGCAAGTGGATCAAGGATCAAATAAAGCCATAGTAGATCGATGGCATACAGAAATCGTACCTGTAATCATAGCATCCAAGGCCTCTGCCTCTGGTCTCCCAGGGACCACATAGAACTGATGACGACCTCCACCTGCCCGACCACTATCCCTACCACTTGATCTACCACGTGGAGCACCACCTCTACCCTAACCACCACCTACTCAAGCCGATAGCTGAACTGAGTGAATAGGCTGTGCTAGTGGAGCGGCTGGCTGAACAGTGCCCTGCTGAGGGAAATCTCTAGCAAAATGACCAACAATACCATAGGTGAAACAAGCCCCTAATGACCTACTCAGTCGAGATGAACCAGCAGAACCCATATGGCCACCATGACCTGATTCCCCAGAACATGTACCCCTCGAAGAGTGACTGCTATAGCCCTGATGGCTGCTCTGACCCTGCTCAAACTGGGTACTACTGGAAGTCTGAAGTGAAGCCTGAACTAGTCGGCTGGACTGACCCTGGTGCTATTGTGGCTGATAACTCTGGGCCCACTGGCCTAAACCTCTACCACCATGTCTGGAACCACTGTAGCCACCCTAATATCGAGGCCTCTTATATCTGGCCCTAGTGTCACGACGACGCGAATCCTCTACAATATGGGCATAGTCCACAATAGCCTGGAAAGACCGATCACTGGAAACCAATATCTCTGCATGCTCTCTAAACTCCCTCCGTAACCCCTAAACAAATCTACGGACCCTGTCAGCCTTAGTAGGCATAATCATGGCCCCAAATGGAGCAAGCTGATGGAAATGGTTCTCGTACTCCGAGATAGTCATGGAATCCTAAACAAGTCTAGTGAACTCCTCCTCTGACACTCTTTGTCACTCTGTGGCAAGAACTTGGCCATAAAGGCCTCGTAGAACTCAGACCAGGTCAAAGGAGGCAATGCAGAAGATTGGCAAGCAACCTGGGCCCTCCATCATAACTTCACTGGGCCCTCCAGCTGATAAGTAGTATAGCCAATCCCGTGAGTCTCCAACAACCCCAAATGATGCAACATCTCCTCACAGGTATTAATAAAATCTTATGGGTCCTGATTCGGCGTACCAACAAATCTCAGCGATGCCAATCTTAGAAATCTACTCAAGGCCTTCTGCTCCCCATCTGTCATAGCTGGGCGAGGAGCAAGAAGCTGTGCAACCGATGGGACCAAAATAACCTCAGCACGGGGAGCCACTGTAGTAGGCTATGCTCCTGAACTTGGAACACCCAGGGTTGCTTCCTGAGCGGGTGTCTGTGCTACCTTGGAAGGCCTCTCTCCAATTATACCCAAGAGCCGAATAAGTAAACCCCTAATATCCTGAGATTGAGCTAGGGTTGAAGTTGGCACAGAAAGTGGTGCTGGAACTGGTACTAGAGCTGGTGGTACCTGGGCTATCCCCGGACCCACATGCTGCTGCTCTTGAGCAAACTCTGGCTCGTAGTCAAACTCGGGCTCTATCTCAACTCTAGCTGCTCTAGCTGGTGCTGCTGCCCTGGGATGACCTATACCTCTACCCTTGCGACCACCTCGACCCCTAGCTGGAGTTGGAGGTGCAGGGGCAGGAGGCTCTCCTCAGCCAAAAGATGAAGATCTCGTATGAACTATCTGCGGAAGAGTAAACAAGAATAAGTGAGATTTCCAGAAACTTTCAAGGATACTACACACGAGAGAGAAGCAAAAAAAGTCCATTTTTCCTAAGATGTAACTACAACCTCCTAAAGATTGAGTACGGACATCTCCGCCCTAATCCGTAGGACTCTACTAGACTTTGGCTCCTATACCGATGACACTGGTGAACCTAAAGCTCTGATACCAAGCTTTCATGATCCGATTTCTCGGTCATGATGGCACCTACACCCCCCAGTAGGCAAACCAATCCCCGTAGCCCAGAACGGTTAGTAATGGGCTACATTCTATCAATGATCAGTGAAAGAACAGTTTAATAAACAAAAACAAAGGACCAAGATGAAGAAAATATATAACAAGAGCAATATAAATACACTACGGAAGCTAAACCAACCCAAAACCTGGCATCATAGCGTATAAGAGACGGATCTACATAAGGAGTACAAATGGTCCAAATAAACATAAACATCATGTCTCCGAACTATGAGAGTACAATATATACAAAAGATAAACTAAAGTCAAGCTCTGATCGATAAGAGCTCACCCTCAGTCTGGGATAGTCCAAAATCTCTAATCATGAGTCCCCTACGAGCTAGCGGCGATGGCTCACACTAGGATTTGCACTAAAAGATTCAGAGTGTAGTATGAGCACCAAATTCGAAGCATAAGGTACCCAGTAGGTATCATAGGTCGACTGAGCACATATAAGATAAAAGCGTAGTAACAGACAGAATAGAAAACAAGTAGTCACAGAATTCTATGAAAAAGTCACACAGGAACTAGCCCATAGGGAAGACAACAAAAATAACATACAAGGCTAGCAAGTAGAATATATACACAACATGCACAGGTGAAAGTAAGAAATGACGCATCTAGGATACTTGCAATAACAATATATACATGATAAGTTTTAGAAATGGATGGTATACCGGTAACCTCAAGTACAAGGGAAGGAAGAGGAAAGTAAAGATAGACATGCTCGAAAACAGGAATCAATAACCCAACTAATCATACCAATCTCAAATCCAATAAGTAAGAACTTAGCCGTATATAATCTTATAAGTATAATCGTAACAACGGATAACACCGCAATAAAGTAACAAAAGTCTACCTACAGTCCCCTGGCCACCCATACAACCGAGGAACATAAATAAGTGAAAACAAACCCTCCGCCCGCCCATACAACTGGAGCGTACACTCAACAAACATCAAACAAGGGTGGAGCCTCAAACAATGAATGGTATGATGCATGAAGATCTCAGGGTGAAATGGTAACTCTGTATGTAACCCCTCCGGTGCCAATCGGGCCCAGCAGGTAGGTTTCATGGAAGGACACTACCTGTATACCTCTACTCCGCCATATACCCTCCCTCTGATACAAGCAACCCTAGGCCCCAAGTCCGGAATGACAAGGTACATGGAGGTCCTGGACCCCATACTAAAACTCAGTATCGAAATATGTCATCCAGAAGCAAGTCTGAGTTCAAGCTAGAGACCTAGTCTCGAACATGCATGCCTAGACCCTGTCTATGACTAAAGTAGTGGGAAAAATATCTCAAAAACCCCTCTAAGGGTGCCCGAGCGTAACCAGGTCTAAAATAGTAGAAAGTCATCTCAGGTGCTCGGTCCGACCGGGGCTAAAGTTATCCCAAATCAGTAAGAAAACTCAACTAGCACCCTGGACCTGCCGAGTCTTGCGTTAATAGTAAAACTGGTGATATAAATCATAATTTAACTTTCTTTTACCCCAAGAAGATCCACATGTTAAGTCAAACCATTTTCAATCCATTTCTGCCAAAAAGGGGCCCCCAGGTCCATGTAAAGTTTAGAAAATTAGTTCCAGTAGGCCCGAAGCCAAAACCATAGTAAAAATATATATAAATCCTCTTTATATGCATGAAAATGATATGATCAAACACAAATAGTTGCCCAGAAGCTCATAAAAAACCTAGCAGCCCTGCACAGGCTCCAATCACTCTACAACACATATAGCCAACATAATATCATGATAATGATGCCCGGGACAAGGCCACACAGGACCATAAGAGTGATAATATCAACTACAGAGAATACTACACACAATGGAGGAAACAAATAAGGTGAAACATGGAAAAGCGGTCAAGGTATGTGGTACCAACCTTATAATCCCAACCTAAGGATACCAACTAGTACAATTTTATCTGATATATGCTAAGTCTAGGGAGTTTAAATCATAACCTACTTGTCATCTGACGATATCTGCTGGGACAATGAAATCCAAGCCCGAATCACTCTGAGAAATCCCGAATGATAATCAAACTATCAAAACATAGATAAAATATTAAAACGGGTCTAACAATACCCATATCGCCACAATTATAGCTGGGTCAAAATTTGGGTTACCGGCGGGCCTATGGGCCCCGCAACCTAAAATCAAAAATGAAAGCGCACATTATGATCATAATGATCAAGGGAGTACATGCCCGAAAAGTAAGGATATTGGGCGAGAAATTCGAGCTAAAACAGCCCTTAACGTCAAGAAACCAAAAATGGAAATTTAGGAATAAGAAAACGAAATTGTAACAGGAAGCTCATATCACAACTAGAGAATTACGCCAAGAACGTGAATTGAACAAGCCCACGAACATGCAGTCACTAAAGGGGAAGAATCTACAAGTAAATCCACGATTCAAGAATTTACAACAATAGAGATTTAGATAATTAGAGAAGACAACTAAGAAGAAGAGGGAAAACTTACCAAAACACCAACGGAACACAAATTTATCGAGGGTACGAGAATTCTTCAAGTGAGTAGTGGTTTGAGCAGATTAGAGAGGGTTTGGGAGAGTTGGAGCTGGAAAAATTAAGTGAGAATGGCTGGAAATATGAAATGAAAAAGTTTTATACTGCCAGGGGTCCTTCATCGCGATCGTGATGGGACCCCTCACGGTCGCGAGGATCACGCTGGCTAGACCATCGCGATCGCGAAGGCCTGCCACGCGATCGTGATGAACAAAGGTAAAGGGACTTCATCGCGATGGCCACAGGCGATCTCGCAATCGCGAAGAATAGGGGTCCAGGTGCTTCATCGCGATCGCGAGGGACGAGGCTCGCGATCGCGATTAAGGCCTGAGGCCCACACCTGCAACATCAAAAGTCTATGACTTTCCAAAATTCAACGGGGCATTTTGGGCACAATCGGAAACTGATATTCAAAAACCAATATAGCAAACATAGTGGATAAGACATTCTGGACTCAACAGAATCAACGAAACTTCAATACGAGGTTGTTTTGGAGAAATGTTGACCCAAGTCAACATTAATTAATAAGAACTCAAAGGCTCAAAATGAGCCCAGCTCACCCGGAACCCAAACCAACCACCTACCTAACCCAAACTCAACATTCTGGAGCTGATGGAATAATCGGATTTCAAATCTGACGCCCTGATCATCGAAAGTCACCCAAAGTTACACTTTTAACTCCAAATGGCCTGAAAATAGAGGAAATAACAAAAAACCCACACCAGAAGTTCTCAGACCTCAACTGAAGGTCAAACTAGACCAAACTCAATACTACGGAGCTAACAGAACTATCAGAATTCAATTCCAAGAACGTTAGCTAAGAATGTTGACTAAAGTCAATGATATTCTAAGTTAAAGCTCTAAACCAGGCGAAATGACCAAAATGCCCAAACAAACAACCAGGCACCAAACTACTGGTCCCAGCAAGCCATAAATAACTTGGGGTCGCTACAGGAAAGCTCTAACTTTATAATGAATACGTAAACACGAAGATGACCCAAAGGGTCGTCATAGTACACAACCATCGTGTACTAGTAGGATCATCGGCCAGCACCAATAAAAAAATTATGAACAATAACTAAAGCTAAGTAAGGCAAAGTAGGCATGTAACCAGTCTACGACATAACTAAATACAGATCTCTTCCTTATCCAATCAACCACATAAACTAAGTTAACAAGCAATTACAAATCAAAACAATAAACAAGTACCCTTTTTATATAAATCGAACCACCAAGGATCCCTAGAACACCAACCATATTCTAGCATGCAATTTCGGCCTACACTAAGACCATATACAAAAATCACACTTCAAAAATACAACCCGGTCCACTTATGAAACCATCGAAAGAAATACAACCAAAACAATAAACAATCCCGTACCAGGCGGTGTACCCGAGCCAACCATTTATAATTCCCATACCAGGCATGGTATCTGAGTCAACCAATTATAATTCACGTACCATGCGTGGTACCTGAGCCAACCATTTATAATTCCCGTATCAGGCGTAGTACCCGAGCTAACCAAATAGTAACTTGTAGCAGGCATGGTACTCGAGCCAACTAATTAGTAACCTGTACCAAGCGTGGTACCCGAGCCAACCAAATGTCACGTAGAAAACTAACAGTCAATAACAATGAACAAATAGCACACTTGTAATCCAACAAGCGACAACAACTAGTTCATTTCACAAGACTGATAATCGGACCATTAGACATTCAAAACCATTACGTAAGCATACAACTCATACAATATCAGGAAGTAGTACATTATCACATAATGCATATTGGAAACACAACAACCATCACCTACCTCGAATTACTCAAAGCTCTATTGAACTAGAGCCTTCCCTTTTTCCGAATTCCTTGCTCGTTCTTGGTTTAGACACAAATATACAACAACCACAATCAAATTTACTGGCCTAAAATACCCAGATTATGCAAATCTCAAATTCCCGGGCCACACCTATGATCATTCCATCCCCTTTCCGAGCTTTCCCACCATAAACTCACCTAAGTTCATCATTCTTATGGATATTTTTAGAGAATTAAAGTGATCGTAATTCAACAATAATATCAAGACCCAAGAACTAGTATTCCTTAGAATCCCCTTTTTCCCTGGATTCTACCATTCTTAGGTTAGCCACAACCCTTCCCCAAGTCCAAGACTAACAATTCTACCCCGTTGGAAAGATAGTACGGAGTTAGGGGAGTAGAATTCTTACCTTTAGGATGAAAAATGGTGGGAAATGGAGTAACTTTGCCCAAATCGCCTAGCTCTTCTCCCAAGATGTTCTTGATGAAAACTAAATGTTTTGGGGAAGTTTTCTACATTAAATTTTGTCTCACCTGCTATGACGGTCCACGCTCCTCTATAGTGGTACCGCCATAGCAGAATCGTCTGCTATAGCGGTGCTGACCGACATTGACTTTTGCTATAGCAAATATTTTACCACTATAGCGGTCACCGCTACGCGCAGTGATGCTGCTCGTCATGGGAAGAGACTCAGAAAATCCCTAAAAAGTGCCTATTTTACAACACACCTTAATTCCCCGACGTTCCAGAATAACCCCTTCATGTCAAACTCGATTCTGGGAGTTCTACTTACCCAAATTCACTTCCGAAAAGTCCCCCAGACTCCTCTATGCCTTAGCTAATGGAAAAACTAGCTCACTACAAGACACATTACCCAATCCTTACTAGGATTGACCTAGACCATCCCTTGCCCAAAAATCAGCCGAGCCTAGCCTAGCCCAGAAATTCGAACTCCCAAACTCGAAAGTTTTCTAACTCTAAACTTGGCACGAAAGGTTTACCCGTAATGACGAACACGATCATTATATTGGTAGGCATACTTCTATCATATAACACCCAGCAACATTTGTCCATCTCAATCATCATATTATAATTCAATGAGTCTCATTCTCATCTATTCTTCCATTCTCTTGAAATGATGAGCCTAAATGTCTAAAACAATTATATTTTGGCATCACAATCTCGTATAATTTTTCCTCAACTTTGCTTTTCTCGTAATACTAAACTTGTTGTGCATGAAGGTTCAAGCTATTGGCATACAATCAAATTTGTATGTGTGTGTGTGTTGAGGGGGGGTTATTAATTGCCACAAACTATATTATATTGTATTATTTCACAAACCTTCACAATTTGGTGTAATTTGTGGAGGTTATTGAAAACCTCCATGACAAAACCACTATAAAAGAATTATATAGTGGAGGTTAAAAGAAATATCATAATATGATTTTGTAGTGGTTTTTTTTACGAATCTCCCAAATTAACCTCCATAATTTAGCTTTTTTTTATAGTGGCGGGGACATGACCCATGTGCCACACAGTGTTGAGCTAGAAGCATGTATTCGATCAGATATTAATCGAATCATAGACAAGGTCGTAGGCTTAGGGTCATTTCATCATGTGAATTGCTTGTGTTTAGCTGCGGTGCCTATATTCTGATTAGGAACAGGAATCATGTGTCCACATACGCTTCAAGCATGTATAATAATTTACCATTACAATGCCTTATATCGAAATTAGATATCGAAGTCCGTGCCAATACGAGCTCAATATTATCTTTTTTATTTCATGTTATGTGACACAAATGAAATTTGGAGAGTTAACCAAATTTTTATATGATTTTTAAATATTTTAAGTTGTTAATTATTGTGATTTATAATATTTTTAACATAATTTTTAGACAATATATGTCACTCTCTCTATCCCAATTTATGTGCCACTGATGAAATTTGGAGAGTCAACCCAATTTTGTAGATAACTTTTAGATATTTTAAGTTGTTAACTGTTGTAATTTATGTTACTTTCTACGTAATTTTTAAATAATATATGTTACTCCATCTGTCCCAGTTTATGTGGCATTGATAAATTTTGGAGAGGCCACCAAATTTTTTATATGTTTTTAAATATTATAAATTATTAATTATTGTGATTTATAGTACTTTTAACGTCATTTTTGAATAATATATGTTACTACCTATGTCCCAATTTATGAGGCACTGATAGAATTTCGAGAGTTGACCAAATTTTTTTATATTTTTTTAAACATTTCAAATTGTTAATTATTGTTATTTATAGTACTTTTTATATAATTTTTACATATATAACAAATTTAAAAGTAAAAGTAAGAAAAACAAATTAAAATGGAGAAAAATAAATGACCAAAATACCCTCAGTCAGAAGCAGGCATGTCGATTGAGACATGCTTCTGGCCGCTTCTACATAATAGAATATATTGAAATCCTAGTTGGTTAATATTTTTCATTAGTTAGTGCTTTTATTTTTACTACATTTTATTTTTAACATTAGTGGGAAAAAATAATAAAAAATCCACAAAACATTTCACACTTTTGTCAAATACAGGCTTGCAAGTCAACGTTATCTTCACATAATTATTCTTTCTGATATCATGACCCTGACTCTCATTAGATTTTATATTTGGATTGTCACTTGCCTTTTCATAAGATATAGTTCAGCGTTATCATATTATTCTATGATTTCATCTTGTTATTTCCTACAGAAAGCGCTTGAAAAAATATTTGTCAATTGTCACTTGTAATCATAGACAAGTGAAGCCGAATATTTTTTATATTTAGCTACAAAAAAATTTTCGTAGAAAATAGTTAAATTATTCAGCTACAAATTTTACAATTGTCACTTGTAATCATATACAAGCGAAGCCAAAGATTTTTTATATTTAACTATTAAATTTTTTTGGTAGCAAATAGTTAGATTATTCAGCTGCAAATTTTAAATCGTCGCTATTTAAATATTGTATATTTTGTGAAAAACTATGTTGTCACTAATTCGCAAATTTATTAGAGACAATAAAATGGTCATCACTAATTACATATATTATTAGTGACAAAAATTAAGGTCACAATTAAATATAAAATTTTGTGGCTAAAGCTTACAATATTTAATAACGAACTCTAATTTGTCGCCATTGCAACTACTTATTTTTTGTGACGAAACTTTTTCATGTCCAAAATTGTAACCAATTTGAAGACAAATAATAATTTGTCACAAATTGAATACATTATTAGTGACAAAATGATGTGTCACTGATAACGTAAAATTCGTCGCTAATGGTACTTAATAAATGGCGCCAGATTATTTTTTGGTGGGAAATTTTAGTGGACAAAACTTTACTACGATATTATAGATTTCATCACTAAAAATATGTTGCTCATGCATTCAAGCTCGAAATGTAATTTTCGTCACAAAAAGTGAATAATTAGTGACGAATTTTATGTCGTATCTAATAATTTCGTAGCTAAATATCATATTTGTTGTAGTGCTACCCAAGTGTGTAACCCCACAAATACAATAGAACAAGCACGATAAACATGAGTCACAATCACGGACTCTCTAACCGAGGTGGAAACATGGATAGAGGAATCAAGGATATCACAAATCAAGTCCAGACCCAATGCAAAATTCACAGACACATATGAATATGTAGAACCTGGGTCAAAAAGTACCGAAGCCATCCTATCACAGACAATAATTGTACCTGTGATCACTGTGTCTGATGTCTCAACCTCAAACTTCCCTGGAAAAGCATAACAGTGAGCCCGGTCATCAATACGGGCAACCTCTTTGGCCGACTGCGCCGCACCCCTACCCACGCCTCTATTCCCTCTATCTCCTCGACCTCCCTGAAAGTTACCTCGCCCACCGTGTGGATGACTTCTAGCATAGCCACCTCTACCTGCTGGAACCATAGCCTTAGATTGCTGCTGAGCCTAATTACCAGTCTGTCTGTAAGGGCATTCCTTCTTAAAATGGCCCAGATCACCACAATGAAAACAACCGCGATCAAGTGTAGGCATGCTGGTAGATGTGTAAGAAGATCCCTTGCCTTTAGGAGATGAAAACTGCTGATTAGCTCCCAGACGACCACCTGTAGCAGCTAGTAGAGCTAACTGAATAGGACGGGCAGAGAATACCTGATAATTGTGGCCCCTGGAGTACAAACCACTATAATTCCCATCATTACGGGTCTTCTTGACTAACACTTTAGCCTGCACAACCTGCTTGACCCCATCTTAGCATTTTCTATGACCTCATTGAAGCCCTTCCTTGCTGAAGTCATGTGCACCGATGACACCTGTAAATCCATATTCAAACCTTTCACAAATAATCGAATCCACTCCTCCTCAGAACCCAACAACTGTGTAGCAAAATGAGACAAGGCATGAAACTTAGCCTCATAAGCAGATACTGATATGTTACCCTATTTGAGATCCAGGAACTCATCCTTTTTGTGATCTCTCAAAGTACGAGGCACGTACTTCTCCTAGAAAAGAGCGTGAAACTACTCCCAAGTCAGTAGGGGCAAAGCAGATGACCGACATTCCACATAAGACCTCTACCACTGCTTAACATCACCCTGTAGATGAAAGGTGACAAACTCAACCCCATGTTGTTGCACAATGCCCAACTTGTGCATCCTCTCTTAACAGTCCAATATAAACTCATAAGCATCTTCCTTTTCAGTACCCTGAAGTGTAGGAGGTTTCAGTTTAAGGAACTTGGTCAGCATATTATGCTCATTCCCTGTCATGACTAGACCTATCATCGGTCTGAAGAAGTCATCTATGCCTGACGCCGCATCTTTTCTAGGAGCTGTAGTAGCCACTGGCTGAGCACCCTGAACCTTATCTGCAGTCCCCTTATGGTTCACTCTAGCACCAACTAGACCACTCAGGAAGGACCACACTTGCATAAATGCTTCGAGTGTGATAGGGGGAAGGCCTGCACCTCTAATCGGTGCTGCCTCCGCCTGCTCAACACCCTCCTCAATAGAAACCTCTACTTTTTCTTCAACTTGATCCTGGGGTGGGGGAGGGGTCACCTCACGGGCTCCTACAGCTGCTTGAGCTCCACCCCTGGCGGGTGTTGCTCTTCCTCAGCCCCTTCCCTAGCTCCTTCCTCTACCTTGGATAACCGGGCCCGCTGCTGGGACTGTTGTTCCTTATGTTAACCATCTGCAAACCAAAGAGTGAACGAAGTCAGATACCAATTTGTATCACCAGATACCAATTGGAATCAAGTTATAGCATGAAGGAAGAAAGAACAGATAGTTCCTGAAGTCCTATAGCCTCTCGAAGAAGAGTACGGACATCTCGGCACTGTTCCACAAGACCTTACTAGACCTATTTTGGTACGATGAGATCAACGAACTAGGGCTCTGATACCATCTTTGTTATGACCCAGACCGCTGTGAGTGGCACCCACCTAACCCCCAGGTGAGCGAACTATCAACGACCCCAAACTTAACCGTTCTAACAGCTCAAAACTAGTGTGCAAGAAAATAAACTAGCAATTCAATAACAATCTCAACTATTATAAATAACCAGCGCAGGAAAATCCCTCCCCAGAACCTGAATGTCATCGTATCAAAACACTACCAAATGTCTATAATACGGGGATGCAACCCCAAAACAAATAAGAGTCTAAGACCAAAACAAATGGTCTATAACTGAAATAAAAGAGACCAAGGTAGCTCGATCGAAGCAGCTCACCCTTGATGTCTGAAAGCACTGGGACTACAGGTGAGGTCGCGTGTCAGCCACCGGAAGATTGCCTGTACTCACAAAAAGAAAAGCAAGTGCAGAATCAGTACACAACACCGTGTACTGGTAGATCATCGGCCAGCTCCAATAAACATAATATGGACAGTAAAACATAACATAGAAGGTACATGAAACAGGTAGTAAGTCAACACATAGCCAGATATTAAATCCCTCTCTTAGCTTATTAACACATGAACCAAATAACAACCATTGACCACACCCAAGACAATAACATATATCCCTTCCCCATATAACCTGAACCCACAAAGGATCCCCCTAACATCACCTAAGTGTTAGACATGCAATCCCGATCTACTTTAAGACCAATCTCACATTTAACATAAAATCACCCGATCTCTCATGGACCCTATGCAAAAATCACAGTTCAAGAATGAAACCTGGTCTACTCATGGAACCATCGAAGAATAAGACAATGCAATTAAAATAACCTGTACCAGGCGTGGTACCCGAGCCAACCATTAGAATTCTTGTACCAGATATTGTACCTGAGTCAACCGTTAGTATACCCATACCAGGTGTGGTACCCAAGCAAACTGTTAGTAATTCGCAAGCCAACCAAATGTCATAACAAGTCCAAATCAATCACAACCAATGAACAAACATACTTGTAAAACCAACAAGCAAACAAAAAAAGTTCATTTCACAAGACTGATTACCGAAAAACTAGACATTCACAATTCATTCCCTAAACATGCAACTCATACACTACTATGAAATAGTACGTGAACACATAATGCACATTAGAAATCAAACCATCACCTACCTCGAAATATTCCAAGCTATATTGAACCAGAGCTTTCCACTTTTCAGGATCCCAATCTTGTTCTTGGTCTAAAAATAAATATGCAAGAACTATAATCAATTATTGACCCAAAAGTACCTGGATTATACAAAATTCCAATCCCCAGGCTAACCTATGATCATTCCACCCTTTCCCAGGATTTTCTACCATTAATTCACCTAAATTCATCATTTTTACGGATACCTTTAGAAAATTATGGTTAAATGATCATCACCCATCATCAATAATCAAGACCGAAGAACTCTAGCACCCTAGAATCCCTCTTTTCCCTGGATTCTTCCATTTCTAGGTCATTCCAGACCTTCCCCCAAGTCCACCTTTAGCAATTCTAAAGCGTAGGAAAGATAGTATAGAGTTTGGGAGAGTAGAATCCTTACCTTTGGGACAAAAAATAATGGAAAATGGAGGAAAATTTCCCAAAATTGCCTTACCCTTCTCCCAAAATGTCCTTGTTGAAAACTAACTATTTTAAGGGAGTTTTGTGATGACCCTTCCAGTTATCTTCATGTTTATGCATTTATTGTACTGTTAGGGCTTTCCTATAGCGGCCCGAAGTCATTTATGGCTTTCTAGGACTGGTAGTTTGGTACCCTAGTTGTTCGTTTGGGCGTTTCGGCCATTTGCCTGTTTTAGAGCTTTAACTTAGAATATCGCTGACTTTAGTCAACATTCATAGCTAACGTGCTTGGAATTGAATTCTGATAGTTCAGTTAGCTCCATAGCATTGAGTTTGGTCTAGTAGTTGGACCTTCAGTTGAGGACTCAAAACTTCTGGTGTGGGTTTTGTGTTATTTCCTCTATTTTCAGGCTATTTTTTGTAGAAAGTGTAACTTTGGGTGACTTTCGATGATCGGAGTGTCAGATTCAATATCCGATAATTCCATCAGCTCTGGAATGTTGAGCTTAGGTTAGGTAGGTGGTTGGTTTGGGATTCAGGTGAGTCGGGCTCATTTTAGGTGTTTGGTTGCGTGTTAGTTACTATTGACTTGGTTAAACATTTCTTCGAAATGACCTCATATGGAAGTTTCATCAATTTCGTTGAGTTTGGAATGTCGTTTCCACTCTGTGTGGATTATTTGTTTTTGAATATTGGTTTACGATTGTGCCCGGAATGCCTCGTTGAGTTTTGGAAAGTTGCAGGCTTTTGTTTTTGCAGGTGCATGCCTTAGGCCTTAATCATGATTGCTAGCCTTGTCCCTTGCGATTGCGATGAAGCACCTGGTGCCCTGTTCTTCACGATTGCATGATCGTCTATCACGATCGAGATCGCGATGAATTCCCTTCCCCTTTGTTCTTCGCGACCGCGTGGCTAGCCTTTGCAATTGCAATGGTCTAGCTAGCATGGTACTCGCGACTGCGAGAGGTCCCTTCACGATCACGATGAAGGACCCCTGGGTAGTATATAAGATCTTAACTCCATCTTCTTCACTTAAAAATGCAAAACCTCCATTGATAAAAGCTCTAAACTCACCTAAACTTGGTATTTGATCAATTCTTGGTATCGGGGTATATAATTCTTGCTTTTGATCGTCCCTCCATCATAATTGGTAAGTTTTACCGGCTTAAATCCGTCCATTCTCTCTTTTGGGTTCTTCATTGTTTCTCTAAGTGGCTGGCTGGTTTGGGCCAATTTGTTAGCTAATTTATCTCTATAATCTGAGCATGTACGCCTTGGAGTATGAAGATCATCGTGCGCTTTTTAATTTTCCGCTTTGGGTTGCGGGGCCCATTAGCCCGCTAGTGACCCAAATTTTGACCCAGTTATAATTTTTGAAATATGGGTATCGTTAGACTCATTTTAATGTATTATCTATGTTTTTGATAGTTTGTTTATCATTCGGGATCTCTCGGATCGATTCAAGCTTGGACACTGTTGTTTGGGCAGCTTATCATCGGATGAAAAGTAGGTTACAGTCTAACTCCCTAGACTTAGCATATATTGGATAAAATTGTACTAGCTGGCATCCTTGGGTTGGGTTATTAGGTTGGTACCACAGACTTTGACAGCTTTTCCATGATTCGCCTCGTTATTTCCTCCGTTGTGTGTAGTATCCTCCGTAGTTGATATTATCACCCTTATGGTCCTGTGTGGCCTTGTTTGACTCTGGACCATAGATGGTGGGTTATTTAAGGGTGCTCATGAGTCCCGATCATCATTATCGTGATATTATGCTGGCTATCTATGTTGTAGAGCGATTGGAGCCTATGCAGGGCCGATAGGTTGATTGTGAGCTACTAGAAAGCTATTTGTGGTTGATCATATCATTTCCATGCATATAAAGAGGATTTCTCCATATTTTTACTATGGTTTTGGCTTTGGGCCTACTTGAACTGATTTTCTAAGGTTTGACTTATCATGTGGATCTTCTTGGGCTAAAAGAAAGTTAAATTATAATTTCTATCTCCAGTTTTACTATTAACGCTAGACTCGGAAGGGCCGGGGTGCTAGTTGAGTTTTCTTACTGAATTGGGATGATTTTAGTCTCGGTCAGACCGAGCACCTAAGATGACTTTTTACTGTTGAGACCTGATTATGCTCGGGCACCCTTGGAGGGGGTTTTGAGACATTTTCCCCACTACTTTAGTCATAGACAGGGTCTAGGCATGCATATTCGAGACTGGGTCTCTATCTTAAACTCAGACTTACTTCTGGATGACTTGTTTCGATACTGAGTTTTAGTATGGGGTTCAAGACCTCCATGGATCTTGCCATTTCGGACCTAGCACCTAGGGATGTGTGTGCTGGAGGGAGGGTATACGGCAGAGTAGAGGTATACGGGCAGTGTCCTTCCATGGAACCTACCTGCTGGGCCTGATCGACACCGGAGGGGTACATAAAGAGTTACCATTTCACCCTGTGATCTTCATGCATCGTATCATTCATTATTTGAGATTCCACCCTTGTTTGCTATTTGTTGAGTGTATGCTCTAGTTGTATGGGCGGCCGGAGGGCTTGTTTTCACTTGTTTGCATTCCTCGGTTGTATCAACGACCGAGGGACTATAGGTAGACTCTTGTTAATTTATCACGGTGTTATCCCCTATTACAGTTGTACTTATATGATTATATTCAGCTAAATTGTAACTTGTTGGACTTGAGTTTGGTATGAGTAGTTGGGTTATTTATTCTTATTTTTGAGCATGTCTATCTTTACTCTCCTCTTCCTTCTCTTGTACTTGAGGTTATTGGTATACCGTCCATTTTTAAAACTTATTCTGTATATACTGTTATTGCAAGGATCCCAGGTGCATTATTTCTTAATTTCACCTGTGCCTATTGTGTATATACCCTACTTGCTAGCCGTGTATGTTGTTTTGTTGTCTTATCTCTGGGCTAGTTCCTGTGTACTTTTTCATTGATTTCTGTGACTACTTGCTTCTATTCTGTCTTTTACTATGCTTTTATCTTATATGTGCCCAGTTGGCCTATGATACCTACTGGGTACTTTCTGCTTTGCATTTGGTGCTCATACTACACTCTGCATCTTCTGGTGCAGATCTTAGTGTGAGCCATCGCTGCTAGCTCGTGGGAGACTCGTGCTTGGGGATTTTGGACCATCCCGGACTGAGGGTGAGCTCTTGGTGATCGGAGCTTGTCTTTTAGTTTATCTTTTGTATATACTGTACTCTTGTAGTTCGGAGACCTGATGTATATATTATTTTGGACCCTTTGTACTCCTTATGTAGATCCAACTCTTATACACTATGATACCATGTTTTGGGGTTTGGTTTAGCTTCCGCATTGTATATATTATTCCTGTTATCTATTTCTCTTCATCTTGTTCCCTTGCTTCTGCTTATTAAACTATTTCTTCCGCTTAGATTATTAGATGGTAGCCCATTACTGACCATTCCGGGCTACGGGGATTGGTTTGCCTACTGGGGGTTGTAGGTGCCATCATGACCGAGAAATAGGGTTGTGACATCTTGGTATGAGAGCCTTAGGTTTACCAGTTTCATCGATATAGGAGCTAATGTCAAGTAGAGTCCTGCGGATCAGGGTGGAGACGTTCGTACTCAATCTTCGGGAGGCTATAGTGATATCTTAGTAAAATTGGACTTTTCTTGTTTCTATCTCATGCATAGTATCCCTGAAAGTTTCTGGAAATCTCACTTATTCTGGTTCACTCTTCCGCAGATTGTTGGTATGATATCTTCAGCTTCTAGAGGAGGAGATCCTCCTGCCCATACATCTCTGACTCTAGCTAGGGGTCGGGGTGGTCGTAGGGGTAGTGGTAGGAGTCATGGATGCCCCATAGCACCAGCACCTGCTAGAGCTTCTAAAGTTGAGGTAGAGCCCGAGTATGATTATGAGCCCGAGTTCATTCCTAAGCAGCAGCGTATGGACCCTAGGGCAGCCCAGGTGTTTCCAGTTTTAGCACCAGTTTCTGTGCCAGCTTCAGCCCCAGCTCAGTCTTCGGATATTAGGGGTTTACTTGTTCAGCTTTTGGCTATGATTGAGGAGAGACCTTCTGAGGTAGCACCTAATTACACTCAGGGGGCAGTCCTGGGTGTTCAGAGTTCAGGAGTACAGCCTGCTACTGCAGCTCCCCATGCCGAGGTTGTTCCGATACCATTAGCTGCACAGCCTCTTGCTCCTTGCCCAACTATGATAGATAGGGAGCAGAAGGCCTTGGGTAGATTTTTGAGGTTGGCACCACTGAGATTTGCTGGTGTGCCAAGTAAGGACCCACATGATTTTATTATTACCTGTGAGGAGATGTTGCGTCATTTGGGATTGTTGGAGATTCACGGGGTTTGTTGTACTACTTATCAGCTGGAGGGCCCAACAAAGTTATGGTGGAGGGCCCAGGTTGCTTGCAGAGCTTCTACATTGCCTCCTTTGACCTGGTCCAAGTTCTACAAGGACTTTATGGCCAAGTTCTTGCCACAGAGCGACAAAAAGCGTTGGAGGGAGGAGTTCACTAGACTTGCTCAGGATTCTATGACCATCTCGGAGTACGAGACCTGTTTCCATCAACTTGCTCCATTTTGGGCCATGATTATGCGTACTGAGGCTGACAAGGTCCGTAGATTTGTTTGGGGGCTACGGAGAGAGTTTAGAGAGCCTACAAAGATATTAGTTGCTAGTGGTCGGTCTTTCCAGGCTATTGCGGACTATGCCCGTACACAAAGGATTCGCATAGTCATGACACCAGGGCCAGAATAAGAGGCCTCGACATCAGGGTGGCTATAGTGGTTCCATACGTGGTGGTAGAGGTTAAGGCCAGTAGGGCCGCGGTTATCAGCCATGGTAGCACCAGTGTCAGTCCAGCCGACCGGTTCAGGATTCACTTCAGACTTCCGATAGTACCCAGTTTGAGCAGGGTCAGAGAAGCCATCAGGGCTACAACGGTCAGTCTTCGAGGGGTATAACTTCTGGGGAATCAGGCAGTGGTGGCCATACGGGTTTTGCTGGTTCATCCCTACTGAGTAGGTCGTCAAAGGCTTGTTTCACCTATGGTATTGTTGGTCATTTTTCTAGGGATTGCCCCCAGCAGGGCGCAGTTTAGCCAACCACTCCGCCGGCTCAGCCTATTTGCTTAGTTCAGCCACCGACTCAAGGAGGCAGTGCTCAGGGTAGGGGTGGTGCTCCATATGGTAGAGCTGGTGGTAGGGATGGCAGTCGGGTAGGTGGAGGTCATCGTCAGTTCTATGCGGTCCCTGGGAGACCGAAGGCAGAGTCCTCGAATGTCGTGATTACATGTATAATTTCTGTATGCCATCAGTCTTCTATGGCTTTATTTGATCTTGGATCCATTTGTTCATAAGTATCTGCCTACTTTCTGCCTTGTTTAGGTTTGGCTAGTGAGCCATTATCTGCTCCTGTTTTTGTTTTGACCCCAGTAGGAGATTTTTTAGTAGTCGATCGGATTGTGAGATCTTGTATGATATCTATTGGTGATTTGGAGACTTGGGGTGATTTGATGATACTTGAAATGTTAGATTTTGACGTGATACTGGGCATGGACTGGTTATCCCCTCACCATGCAGTTTTGGATTGTTATGCCAAGACGGTTACCATAGCTGTGCCCGGTGTATCCCCAGTTGTGTGGTAGGGTTCTGTTAACCATGCACCGCTTGGGATCATCTCTTACCTTCGATCTAGGAAGTTGATTTCCCGTGGGTGTTTAGATTATCTAGTATATGTCCAAGATGCTAGTGCTGACCCGTCGTCTCCTGAGTCCATTCCTGTGGTCAGAGACTTCCTAGATGTGTTCTCTACCGACCTGCTAGGCCTTCCACCTGAGAAAGATGTTGATTTTGCCATTGAGTTAAAGATGGGCACCATGCCCATTTCTGTTCCTCCCTACCGTATGGTTCTTGCTGAGTTGAGAGAGCTTAAGGAGCAGCTCCAAGATTTGTTAGCAAAGGGGTTCATTAGACCGAGTGTGTCTCCTTGGGGTGCTCCTGTTCTCTTCGTGAAGAAGAAGGAAAGGTCGATGCGGATGTATATTGATTATCGGCAGTTGAATAAGGTGATAGTGAAGAATAGGTATCCGATGATGAGGATTGATGACTTATTTGATCAGCTTCAGGGTTCAGCCGTGTTTTCGAAGATTGATTTTTGGTCCAACTACCACCAGTTAAGGATTAGGGCGGAGGAAATCCCTAAGATAGCATTCAGGACACGTTATGGCCACTATGAGTTCTTGGTGATATCTTTTGGGTTGACTAATGCCCCCGCTTCCTTTATGGATTTGATGCATAGGGTTCTTACACTTTTATCTCCAAATGGCCTAAAAATAGAGGAAATAACACAAAACCCACACTGGAAGTTTCCAGGCCTCAACTGAAGGTTCAACTAGCCCAAACTCAACACTACGGAGCTAACAGAACTGTCAGAATTAATTCTGAGCACGTTAGGTAAGAATGTTGACTAAAGTCAATGATAATCTAAGTTAAAGCTCTAAAATAGGAAAATGGCCAAAACACCCAAATGAATGACTAGGGTACCGAACTACACGTCCTAGCAAGCCATAAATGACTTGGGGCCGCTCCAGGAAAGTTCTAACAATACAATGAATGCGTAAACACGAAGATGACCAGAAGGGTCATCACAATATCCAATACTAAAAAGACTTTCGTCCTCAAAAGTCAAGAAGAAGGGAGTACCTGAAGGCTCGAACAACTGTGGATACTGAGCATGTAACTCACTCTCGGTCTCTCAAGTAGCCTCCTCGACCAGATGATGTCTCCACTGAACTTTCACAACTGGAATCTCCCTAGATCTCAATCTCCTGATATCTCTGGCCAGAATAGCTATCGGCTTCTCAACAAAAGATATACTCTCATCCAACTGAACCGAATCCCGATGCAACACATGAGACTCATCTGGGATATACCAACGCAACATCGAGACATGAAAAACTGGATGAATAGCTAAAAACATCGGAGGCAAAGCTAGCATGTAGGCAACACTACCAACCCTCAAATGACCCAATAAACTCGGGGCTAAGCTTGCCCCACCGACCAAATATCTTCACGGGCGATACTCGAAGGAAAACCAAGTCACCAACACTGAACTCCAAGGCACGAAGTCTACAATCAGTGTAGCTCTTCTGCCTACGCTGGGTTGCTCTATGTTTGTCCTGAATCAAACAGACTCGGTCCAAGGAATCTCTAAGCAAATCTGTACTCTGTGGCCTGGACTCTAACCCATCAAACCAACCAATCGGCGATCTGCAATGCCTACTATACAAGGCCTCGAAAGGTGCCATACCAATGCTTGAATGAAAGCTATTATTATAAGAAAACTAGGCCAAAGGCACAAACTGACACCATGAACCTCCAAAGTCAAGAACACATGCTCGAAGCATGTCCTCCAGGACCTAAATAGTCCTCTCAGACTGGCCATCTGTCTGAGGGTAGAAAGCAGTACTAAGCTAAACCTCTGTACCCAAATCTCGCTGAATCGCCCTCCAGAACTGAGATGTGAACTGAGTGTCGTGATCTGAAATGATAGAAGCTGGGACCTTGTGCAACTGAACAATCTCACGAAGGTAGATCTGGGCTAACCTCTCTGCACCATAAGAAGTCTGAACCGGCAAGAAATGTGCTTACTTGGTCAGCCTATCAACGATCACCCAAATGGAATCAAACCCCTGAGAAGTATAAGGCAAACCAACAACAAAGTCCATGGTAATACCTTCCCACTTCCACTTAGGAATGGGAAGTCACTTTATTAAGCCACCCGGTCTCATTTGCTCAAACTTAACCTATTGACAGTTCAAGCACCGAGATACAAACTCCGCTACATCCCACTTCATACCGCATCGTAAAGCTCTCTGAAATATCTATACATCTTTGCTGCACCAGGATGAATAGAGTATCTAGAACAATGTGCCTCACGGAGTATCAACTGAATCAAATCTCCAACCCTCAAAACACAAAGACGACTATTAAACCTCAGAATACCATCAGAATCCAAAGTAGCATGGCTGGCCTCACCCCAAACTACCTGATCTCGAAGGTCACACAAACTCTGATCCTCAAACTGTCAGCTCTGAATCTGATCAACTAGAGTAGACCAGACCTCACACTGGCAAGAACTCTGCTAGGATTTGACAAGTCAAGCATAACCAATCGGTTAGCCAAGCATTGAATGTCCAAGGCCAATAGTCGCTCATAAGCTGAAAGTGAAGCCAGGCTTCCCATACTCACTGCATTCCGACTAAAGGCACCCGCTACCACATTTGCCTTGCCCGGATAATATAAAATGGTGAAATCATAGTCCTTCAGTAACTCAATCTATCTCTGCTACCTCGAGTTCAGCTCTCGCTGACTCGTAATGTACTAAAGACTACGGTGGTCAGTGAATACCTCACAATGAACTCCATATAAATAATGCTTCCAATTCTTGAGCGCAAAGACTACCGCCGCCAACTCTAAGTTATGAGTGGGGTTGTTGCACTCATGAACCTTTAGCTACCTCGACGCATATGCTATCACTCGACCCTGTTGCATCAACACACAACCAAGACCAACCCTTGAAGAATCATAATACATGGAGAAACTCTGACCCTCAACCGACAAAGTCAAAACTAGAGCTAAAGTTAATAAGGCCTTATGCCTCTGAAAGCATCCTCGCACTGATCCGACCACTGGAATGGAACATCCTTCCTAGTCAGCATAGTTAAGGGTGCTATTATGGAATAAAATACCTCAACGAACATCGTGTAGTAACCCGCTAACTCGACAAAGTTGCGAACCTCAGTAGTAGTAGTAGGCCTAGGCCAATCATGAATCGTAGAAATCTTACCTGGATCAACTCTAATCCCATCCATTGACACCATGTGCCCTAGGAATGCAACTGACTCAAGCCAAAACTCGCACTTTGAGAACTTGGTATAAAGCCGGTGATCTTTCAAAGTCTATAATACAGTCCTCAAGTGCTACTCATGCTCGTCTCTACTCCTCGAGTATACCAGAATGTCATCAATGAAGACTATCACAAACATATCCAAGTACGGGATAAGCACCCTACGCATCAAGTCCATGAAGGCTGCAGGGGCATTAGTCAACCTAAAAGACATCACCAGGAACTCATAGTGGCCATAACGTGTCCTGAATGATGTCTTAGGGATGTCCTCCACCCTAATCCTCAACTAGTGGTAGACGGACCTCAAATCAATCTTCGAAAACACGGCGTAACCCTGAAGATGATCAAATAAGTCGTCAATCCTGCGCATCAAATACTTATTCTTCACTGTCACCTTATTTAGCTACCGATAATCAATACACATTCGCATCAACCCATCCTTTTTCTTTATAAAGAGAACGGAAGCACCGCAAGGAGACACAAGTGGATACATATGAACAAGTGGATTCAGGATCAAATAAATCCATAACAGACTGATGGCATACATAAATTGTACCTATAATCACAACATTTGAGGCCTCTGCCTCCGATCTCCCAGGGACCACATAGAACTGACGATGACCTCCACCTGTACGACCACCATCCCTACCACCTGATCTACCACATGGAGCACCACCTCTAACCTAACGACCACCTTCTCGAGTTGGTGGCTGAACTGAGTGAATAGGCTGAGCCAGTGGAGCAGCTAGGTGAACTGCACCCTGCTGGGGGCAATCTCTAGCGAAATAACCAATAATACCACAGGTGAAACAAGCCCCTGATGACCTACTCGGTCGGGATGAACCAGCAGAACCTGTATGGCCACCACGACCTGATGCCGAAGAAGCTGTACCCCTCAAAGACTGACCATTGTAGCCCTGATGGCTGCTCTGACCCTTCTCGAAGTACTACTAGAAGCTTGAACCGGTCGACTGGACTGACCCTGGTGCTATTGTGGCTGATAACCTCGGCCCCATTGGCTTAAAACTCTACCACCATGTCTGGAACCACTGTAGCCACCCTGATGTCGAGGCCTCTTATCTCTAGCCGCGGTGTCATGATGATGCAAATCTTTTACAGTACGGACATAGTCTGTAATAGCCTGGAAAGACCGACCACTAGCAACCAATATATCTGCAGGCTCTCTAAACTCTCTTTGTATCCCCCAAAAAATCTACGGACCCTGTCAGGCTCAGTAGGCATAATCATGGCCCCAAATAGGGCAAGCTGATGGAAATGGGTCTCGTACACCGAGATGGTCATAATATCCTGAGAAAGTCTAGTGAAATCCTCTCTCTGTTGCTCTAAGGTAAGAATTTAGCCATAAAGGCCTCATAGAACTCGGACCAAGTCAAAGGAGGTGATGTAGAAGATCTGCAAGCAACCTGTGACCTCCACCATAACTTCGCTAGGCCCTCCAGCTGATATGTAGTGTAGACAACTCCGTGAGTCTCTAATAACCCTAAATGGTGCAACATCTCCTCACAGGTAGTGATAAAATCATGTGGGTCTTGACCTGGTGTACCAGCAAACCTCGGCGGTGCCAATCTCCAAAATATATTCAAGGCCTTCTGCTCACCATCTGTCATAGCTGGGCGAGGAGCAAGAGGCTGTGCAGCTGATGGGACCAGAATAACCTCAGCATGGGGAGTTGTAGTAGTAGGCTACGCTCCTGAACTCATAATACCCAGGGCTGCCCCCTGAGCGACTGTCTGTGCTACCTCCGAAGGCACTCTTCAATCATACTCAAAAGTTGAATAAGTAAACCCCGAATATCTGAGGACTGAGCTGGGGCAGAAGTTGGCACAAAAACTGGTGCTGGAACTAGCACTAGAGCTGGTGGTACCTAAGCTGTCCTCGGGCCCACATGCTGCTGCTCTGGAGTGAACTCTGGCTCATAGTCAAACTCGATCCCAATCTAACCTCTAGCAGCTCTAGCTGGTGCTGCTGCTCTGGGATGACCTCTACCTCTACCTTTGCGACCACCCCGACCCCTAGCTGGAGTCATAGGTGCAGGGGAAGGAGGCTCTCCTCCACCAGAAGTTGAAGATCTCGTACGAACCATCTATGGGAGAGTGATCCAGAATAAGTGAGATTTCCAGAAACTTTCAAGGGTACTACGCACGAGATAGAAACAAGAAAAGTCCAATTTTCCTAATATGTCAATATAGCCTCCCGAAAATTGAGTACAGACGTCTCCGCCCCTATCCACAAGATTCTACTAGACATTGGCTCCTATACAGCTGACACCGATGAATATATAGCTCTGATACCAAGCTGTCATGACATGATATCTCAGTCAAGATGGCACCTACAATCCCTCAGTAGGCGAACCAATCTCCGTAGCCTAGAATGGTCAGTAATAGGCTACTGTCTAACAATCTAAGTGAAAGATACAGTTTAATAAGCGGAAGTAAGGGAACAAGAAGAAAAAAATAGATAACAGGAATAATATGTACAATGCAAAAGCTAAACCAAACCCAAAACCTAGTATCATAGTATAGAGCTCAAAATACATATAAGGAGTACGAAGCATCCAAAATAATATATACACAAATATCTCCGAGTAGTAATAGAGTACATAAAGAAAAAGATAAACTAAAAGCTAAGCTCTGATCGCCAAGAGCTCACCCTCAGTCTGGATAGCCCAAAGTCCTCAAGTATGAATCATAGTGATCTAGCGGCAATGTCCCACACTAGGATCTGCACCAGAAGATGCAGAGTGTAGTATGAGCACCAAATACAAAGCATAAGGTACCCATCAGGTATCATAGGCCGACTGGGAACATATAAGATAAAAGCATAGTAACATACAGAGTAGAAAAACAAGTAGTTATAGAATACTATGAAAAAGTCACACAGGAACTAGTCCAGAGGGAAGACAACAGAAACAACATACAAGTCTAGTAAGTAGAATATATACACAACAGGTACATGTGAAAGTAAGAAATGATGCACCTGGGATCCTTGCAATAACAATATATACATAATAGGTTTTAGAAGTGGATGGAATACTGGTAACCTCAAGTACAAGGGAAGGGAGAGGAGAGTAAAGATAGACATGCTCAAAGAACAAGAATCAATAACCAACTAATCATATCAATCTCAAATCAAGAAACTAACAACCTAGCAGTAAACAATCTCATAATTAAAACTGTAGCAGGGAATAACACTGTGATGAAGTGACAAGAGTCTACCTACAGTCCCTCGGCCACTCATAAATCGAGGAATGCAAGCAAGTGAAAACAAACCCTCCGCCCGCCCATACAACCAGAGCGTACACTTAACAAACAAAAAAGAAGGGTGGAATCTCAAACAATGAATGATATGATGCATGAAGATCTCAGGGTGAAATGGTAACTCTATATGTACCCCCTCCGGTGCTGATCGAGCTCAGCAGGTAGGTTCTATGAAAGGAAACTGCCTGTATACCTCTACTCCAGCGTATACCTTCCCTCTGGCACATGCAGCTTTAGGCCCTAGGTCTGTAACGACAAGGTCCATGGAGGTCCTAGACCCCATACTAAAACTCAGTATCGAAACATGTCATCCAGAAATAAGTTTGGGTTCAAGCTAGAGACCCAGTCTCGAATATGCATGCCCAGACCATGTCTAGGACTAAAGTACTAGGAAAAATGTCTCAAAAAACCCCTCCAAGGGTGCCCGGGCGTAATTGGGTCTAAAACAGTAGAAAGTCATCTCAGGTGCTCGATCCGGCCGAGGCTAAAGTCATCCCAAATCAGTAAGAAAAGTCAACTAGCACCCTCGACCTGCCGAGTCTAGCGTTAATAGTAAAACTGGTGATAGAAATCACAATTTAACTTTCTTTTACCCCAAGAAGTTCCACATGTTAAGTCAAACCATTTCCAACCTATTTCCGTAAAAAACGAGCCCCTAGGGCCTTGCAAAGTTTAGAAAATCAGTCCAGTAGGCCCGGAGCCAAAACCATAACAAAGCATGGATAAAACCTCTTTATATGCATGGAAATTATATGATTAAACACAAATAGCCGCCCAACAGCTCACAATCAACCTATCAGCCCTGCACAAGATCCAATCGCTCTATAACACAGATAGTCAGTATAATATCACGATAATGATGCTCGAGTCTCACGGGCACCCCTGAATGACCCACCATCTATGGTATAGAGTCAAAACAAGGCCACACAGGACCATAAGGGTGATAATATCAGCTACGGAGAATACTACACACAACAAAGGAAAGAAATGAGGCGAAACATGGAAAGCGATCAAAGTTTGTGGTACCAACCTAATAACCCAATCCAAGGATGCCAGCTAATATAATTTTATCTGATATATGCTAAGTCTTGGGAGTTTAGACCGTAACCTACCTATCATCGGATGACAAGCTACTGAGATAACAAAATCCAAGCCCGAATCGCTCCAACAAACCCTGAACGATAATCAAACTATCAGAAACATAAATAAAATATTAAAACTAGTCTAACAATACCCATAATGCTACAATTGTAGTCGGGCCAAAATCAGGGTCAAAAGTGGGTCTGCGGGGCCCACAACCCAAAACCAAAAGTGGAAAAGAGAATGATGACCACAACGATGCCAAGAAGATATGCTACAAAATTGAGCACAATTGGTCAAGGGAAGGGTGCCAAAACAGCCCGCTCAAGAGAGGATTTAAGCTGGAATTTAAGAACGATAATCAAATATTAGGAAATGATTACTTACCCCAAATATAGAATATAAGCCAAGACGGATAATTCTCCAAACCCACGAACATGCAAGAGCTATATATGAGGCAGCCACTACAACAGTTTTCAAACTTTTGGAATTTAGCAACAATGGTGGATTTTAGAGAAAACCAAAAGGAAACAAGTTGGAGAAGATGACTTACCAAGAGACGAAGAAGCACGAATTTATGATGAACAACAATTTCCCCAAGGTTAGAACTGGTATTGGAGCAATTTGGTAGAGAGTATAAATATTTTAGAGTGAGAAAAGTTGAGAGAAAATGGCTGGAAAAACAAAGAAGAGGACTTAAATAGTTGCTGGTCACTGGTTAGCGCCATCGCACACAAGGGAGACCCGCGCCAAGGCGCGACCGCGCATAAAGGGCACCATCAGCGCTAGCCTGGCGCCATCGCGCACAGGGCCCAACAACAGGCTAGCGCGATCACGCTGCTTGGGAGCTTTTGGCGCTGAAGTCCTGCAACTGCACTAAAACCATCTGCACTAGAAATTTACATGGGGTGTTTCGGGCATGATCAAAAACCGATATTCAAAAAACCAATAATGCTAATAAAGTGAAAATGACATTCCGGACTCAACGGAATCGATGAAACTTCCGTACGAGGTCGTTTTAGAGAAATGCTGACCCAAGTCAACACTAACTAAAAGAACTCAAAGGCTCAAAATTAGCCAGGCTCACCCAGAACCTAAACCAACCACCTACCTAATCCAAACTCAACATTCCAGAGCTGATGGAATTGTCGGATTTTAAATCTGATGCTCTGATCATCGAAAGTAACCCAAAGTTACACTTTCATCTCCAAATGGCATAAAAACTGAGGAAACAACATAAAACCCACATCGGAAGTTCTCAGGCCTCAATTGAAGGTCCAACTAGACCAAACTCAATGCTACGGAGCTAACGGAATTGTCAGAATTTAATTCCGAAAATGTTAGCCAAGAATGTTGACTAAAGTCAACGATATTCTAAGTTAAAGCTCTAAAATAGGCAAATGGCCAAAATGCCCAAATGAACGAACATGGTACTGAACTACCGGTCCCAGCAAGCCATAAATAACTTGGGACCACTACAGGAAAGTTCTAACAGTACAATGAATGCGTAAATACGAAGATGACTGGAAAGGTCATCACAAAATGTTTAGAGATCTTGCTCATAGGATTTAATCTAATTTTCTTTTTATGTTTTATCATTAGAAACCATACTCATAGGTTCAATTATATAAAAGGGTTAATTTTTTTCATTGTCCTAATCACTTATTTTTCTTAATTAATTTAGAGGCTTACATGAAACCATTATATGCTACTTGTTTAAAGTCTTTGTATATTTTGCATGACACTTAATTACCTGTCCAATTAAATAGCCTTAGGATCTTATTGTCTAGACCCATATACAAAATATAAAGTCCAATGCCTCTTGGACATAAGGACGGGACGGGTAGGCATTCTTAGGAAATGCTAGATTTATCATTCTTTTAGTGCGCTTGAGGTAAATAATATAAACTTAATAACCAACCTAGGCAGATAGTCAGAGATGATAGTTTGTGCTCGCTGATTAATACGAGCAATCCTTAAGTGGATTGTGAAGTATTAATTTATGTTGCGTGGGGTGATCCTTTAGGCTAAAAACCCCCCTCCTCCCCAACCAAAAAAGTGTTTGTGATTGTTCCTGAAGAAATGAAACAAAAGATATGGTAGAGCTAGGACAGTTATTGTATGAGGTCTTTTATTTCTCTTGAGATTTCTTCAATGTTCAGTTCTACACACGTAGCAAAAAATAAGTTTTAAATCTATTGGACTTACTTAGTGAAAATAGATTGAAAATGAGTGGGCTATTTCTTTGCAAAACAGTGCTCAATTTCATTTTTGTCTTACGTAGGGAGTGATCTACATGATATACTTATAGCTCGATAGTCATTGCACTTTGACTAAGAGGTGTTTGAAGACTTCGCACGAGGTTGAGAGATTACTCCTTAACATATAGGATTTATAGTTTATTTAATTTTTATGTTATTATATGCTTCAGGTAGTTAATTAAATCACTTAGTAATTAGGTCTTCTTCTTTATATTATTGTGTCAATTCTGTCTCCTTGCTTATCTGACTTTGCTATTTACTTATTTATTTTAATTTACAATTATTTTCTCACTTAGGCTATTGATAATTAAATAAATTTGATTTACTTACTTGTTTTAAAATAAGTTTACTTGTTAATCATATATTCATTTAGTTTAATAAATTATTTCGACCTTTTTTTATCACCTAATTTCCAAATAATAAATGAATCCGGCAGGGACCCACATTTATGGACCTCGAAAGGTGCCTAACACCTTCCTTTCGAGGTAATTTGAACCCTTACCCAATTTCTGGTTGCATAAACCCATAAGTAATTTAATCGTAGTTAGTGTAGTATGGTGCCCTAATGTACCTTGAATTTGTTAGGTGGCGACTCTTCAACCTCTTTTATCCTAAAGAGAGTTGTCATGTCAAATCCCGCTTTTCGCGAGAAAAATGGGGCGCGACAGAATGGCGACTCTGCTGGGGATATTTAGGTTCTAACCATTACAGATTTTAATTATGTGAGATGTCATAGATATTTTCAGTATTTCTTTTATGTTGTGATTTTCTTTTCTTTCGTCCCTTTATTTGTTTGTAAAATTATTACCTTTTTCATATTTAATTTTTTTAAATATTCTTGTTGATTATGTTCTATATGATCCTATTTGTTTCCTTAATTAATAATGTCTTCAAAATATGTCAGACCCGATTTCTCAGGTAATGATGGTACCTACAACCCCCAGTAGGTGAACCAATCCTCGCAGCCCAGAAAGGTTAGTAATGGGCTACTACCTAACCAAAACGCACAATAAACAGAAATAAGTGGAAGCAGAATGTAAAGGTAGACAAAGCAGAAGCAAAACCTAAATATATACTTAATGAAACTACACCAACCCCAAGATTTGGTATCGATAGTACCGAAGCTTCTAATAGAATACAAGTGCTAGAAGTAAAAAAAATATAAGTACAACGGTCTCCGAATATACAAAGAGTAACAATATAAAAGATGAGATATGGCCAAGCCCCGATAGCCAGGCGCTCACCCTAGTCTCGAATGTCCAAAAGCTGCACTAGTCTACAACACGATCAACGACAAAAACTCAACTAATATCTGCACCAGAAAGATGCAGAAGTGTAGTATGAGTACCAAGACAATGGGTAGTCAGTAGGCATCATCGGCCGACTGAGCGCATATAACATATAAAAACAGTAATAAGCAGCATACAAGAAAGCAGTCACGGAAGCAAGGAAGAAGCACAAGGAACTAGCACAAGGAGCAATCAACCAAGAGCTACAAGTATACATGCTAGCACAAACATATACATAATACAGAAACACATATGTAAGCAAGAAGAACGCACCTGGGATCCTTGCAACAATAGTATAAATAAAGAGAGAGAGAGAGTTTAGAAACATGGCAGTATACCGGTAACCTCAAGTAAATGGAAAAGAAGGAAAGCAATCTACATACTCAAGATAGAATCAACAAGCATAAAGAGAACATAACACCAATCCAACTTCAAGATAGCATAAACAGGAATCCACCTCACAAGTAAAACCCTAAGATGGAATAACTAACCCACTATAACCAAGAAATACTACTCAAATCCTGATAAGAATGGAATCAGAAATTCACAATCTGCTCAGAAGGCCACACAAAAGTGCCTCAATAAGATAGGACCCCCTAGCCCTCTCAATAATCAAAATCCCACAATCGGAGCCTCAACAGGATAATAACCGCTAAATCACCAAGAAATAAGGACTATAACCAGCTCTATGAAACAATAGGAGTAATATAATCTACCTACAGTCCCAATGGCTGCCCATACAACCGAGGAACATAATCAAGTGAAAACAAACCCTTCGACCGCCCATACAACCGGAGCGTACACTGAATACAAAGCAAACAAGGGTGGAATTCGAGTGAAATATGCATGATGATATGATGATGGAATCAAGTGTGATCGCAGTAATGTATGTTACCCCCTACGGTGCCATAAAGGTCCAATAAAGGCGGGATCCATGGAAGGACAATTCTAGAGTACCTCTCCTACACCGTACATGTAATGACCCTTCCGGTCATTTCTACATACACGTTTTCCTTGTGCCGTTAGAGCTTGTTGTAGCGGACCCAAGTCATTTAAGGCTTGTTGGGACCGTTATTTCGGTGCCGGGTCCATTTGTTTGGCCGCATGATAAGTTTTGAAGCCAAGCAAGTCGGCAAAAGTAATCGTAAGATCTTTAACAAATTTCCTGAACTTTGGGTAAAATGTCTCGGAGCTTTTCTCCCAATATATAAAGAGTTAGAAGTCCCCCAAAATACCAAATCTAAGGTCTACGAGTCTAGTTTCCAACGCACAAAACCTCACGTCCAACTGATCTCGGAGTAAAAGGTTATGACTATTTTACCGCGGACTATCTGGCAGAAAATGGGCTGCGAACCGAGTCGCGAACCGGGTTGGGTTAAACTCGATTTAAGCCTCAACTTCACGTTTTAAAACACCATTTCAGTTCTGAAATAGTGAGAAAACATAAGGGAGGGTTCCAAGACAGTTCTTGAGTATCAAAATCGTGCGATGGTGAATTACGAGCCTAAGCTTAAGAATTTTATTAGCATCGCACGTATATTTGAAAATATTTTATTTTAAAGTTGAATTTGGTAAAACGTTATATTATTATTACCTTTTTAAAATATTTTAAAGGTTTATGAAAAATATTTTGTTACGATATAAGTGTATATGTATTTATTTTATAAGGTTTTTATACATTGTAATATTTTAACGGAGATAGTAAAATTAGTTATGTTAAAAATTATTATTATAATATAGTAGGTTTTATTCGAAATAATTTTCTATTAATTATGGTATATTTAAAAAGCTATATTTATTTTACCACGAACCTATGCAATACCCGAATATATATAACAGGGTAAAAGGAGTCTTTCTATATTGCCACCTCCCCTTATACATGTAAGTAAAAGGGGAGGGACAACAATTAATAGTGGTGTCCAGTAGTACTAGAATATATTGCTCAGCATATTATCCATATGCATATAGCATTATAAAAAGTCTTACAGTTCCACTAAGTGCCGACATAAGTTAGTATAAGTTAGGTTATGACCAAAGTGGAAGCAGAGAATTGTCCACAACTATGATGTTGGAATGGAAATTATGGGACACGACATCTGAAAGTTGAGATTTTTCATTGAACTTTTGAGCTCGTACATACGCAATAAAGAAGTGAGCTTTTCGGAGAGGTTCAAGCTTGTCATCGGACGACAGGTAGGTTACGGTTTATTTTCCCTAGACTCCGCATATATAGGATAAAATTGTATTAATGGGCATCCTTGGGTTGGTTTATTAGGTTGGTACCACAGACCTCGATCGCTTTATTCATGTCCGCCTACTTTTGTTCCTTCGTTGCTTGTAGTATTTGCCGATATATTTTATTTACCCTTGTGGTCCTGTGAGGCCTTGTTGAACATAGAAGGTGGGATTTTGGGAATGTCCGCAAGTCCCGGGCATATGATTATCCTTCTAGGCTGGTTATGCTTGCTGAGTAGCTGTGGGCCTGTGCAGGGTCAATAAGTTGATTGTGAGCTGCTGGGCAGCTATTGTGTTTGATCATACCATTTTCATGCATATAAAGTGGTTTGATACATGTTTTACTATGGTTTGGGCTTCGGGCCTACTGGCACCATTTTCTAAACCTTGCATGGCCCGGGGGGCCTATTTTTTATGGAAATAATTTGGAAATGGTTTGATTTAACTTGTGAATTTCCTGGGTAAAGAAATTAAATTATGTTTTAAATCATCAGTTTACGATTAACGCTAGACTCGGCAGGGCCGGGGTGCTAGTTGAGTTCTCTTGCTACCTGAGATGATTTTTAGCCTCGGTCGGACCGAGCACCTGAGATGACTTTTTACTGTTTAGACCCGATTATTCCCGGGCACCCTTGGAGGGGTTTTTGAGATATTTTCCTACTACTTTAGTCCTGGAATGGGTCTAGGAATGCATATTCGAGACTGGGTCTCTATCTTGATACCGGACTTGCTTCCGGACGACATGTTTTGATACTGAGTTTTAGTATGGGGTCTGGGACCTCCATGGACCTTGCCATCCAGGACAGGGGCTTTGGGCTGCGTGTGCCAGAGGAGGGGTATACGGCAGAGTAGAGGTATACGGGCAGTGTCCTTCCATGGAACCTATCTGCTGGGCCGGATCGGCGCCGAAGGAGGTACATACAGAGATACCATTTCATTTGAGATCTTCATGCATCATATCATTCATTGTTTGAGGCTCCACCCTTGTTTGTTGATTGTTGATTGTACGCTCCGGTAGTATGGGATAACAGAGGGTTTGTTTTCACTTGTTTGTGTTCCTCGGTTGTATGGGCGGCCGGGGGACTGTAGCTAGACTCTTACTATTTACTTACAGAATTATTCCCTGTTACGGTTAATTATGAAATTGGTTACTGCTAGACTATTAGTTTCTGGATTTCAGATTGTTATGATTAGTTGGGCTTGATTCATGTCTCTAAGCATGCCTATCATTACTCTTTCTCTCTTCTTCTTACGCTTGAGGTTACCGGTATACCGTCCATTTCGTAAACTTATTATGTATACACTGTTATTGCAAGGACCCCAGGTGCGTTATTTCTTACATTCACCTGTGCCTATGGTGTGTATATTCTGCTTACTAGCCTCACATGTGGTTCTGTTGATTTCCCTCTGGGCTAGTTCCTGTGTACCTTTCGTTGATTTCTGTGACTGCTTGCTTCTATTCTGTCTGTTACTACGCTTTTATCTTATATGTGCCCAGTCGGCCTATGATACCTACTGGGTACCTTATGCTTCGCATTTGGTGCTCACCCCTACCCCCTTGCATCTTTGGGTGCAGATCCTAGAGGGGGCCATCACCGTTAAATTGCTGTGATTCGTGCTTGGAGATCTGTTGGGGACTACTTCAGACTGAGGGTGAGCTCTTGGCGATCGGAGCTTAGCTTTAGTTTATCTTTTGCTTTATGTACTCTATTACCATTCAGAGACATCTGTATATATTGTTTTGGATCGTTTGCACTCCATGTATGTAGTTTTGGCTCTATACTATGATACCAGGTCTTGGGGTTTGGTTTAGTTTTCGCTTATGTATATATTTATATCCCTGTTAACTATTCTCTTCATTTTGTTCTCTTATTTGTTAGATAGTAGCCCATTACTAACTGTCCTGGACTACGGGAATTGGTTCGCCTACTGGGGGGTTGTAGGTGCCATCATGACTGAGAAATCGGGTCGTGACAACTTGGTATCAGAGCTTTAGGTTCACCAGTGTCATCGATATAGGAGCCAATGTATAGTAGAGTCCTGCGGATCGGGGCGGAGACGTCCATACTCAATCTTTTGGAGGCTACAGTGGCATTTTAGGAAATTTGACTCTTTCATTGCAATCGTGTCGTGTGTGGGACCCTTGAAGTTTCTGGAAATCTCATTTGTTCTACTTCATTCTTCCGCAGATGGTTCGTACGAGATCATCAGCATCACGCGGAGATGAGCCTCCTACTCAAGCTAAGGGTCAAGGACGCCCTCGATCAGTGGCACCTGCTAGAGCTGCTAGGGTGGAGATAGAGCCCGAGCAGCATGTGGATCAGGGGGCAGCCCGGGTACCACTAGCTCCACCACCAGCTCTAGCGCCAGCTCCAGTACCAGCACCAGTGCCCACTTCTATGCCAGCTCCAGCCGCAGCTCAGTCTCCAAATATTCGGGGATTACTATTACAGCTTTTGGGTGTGATTGGAGAGCGGCCTTATGAGGTAGCGCAGACATCCGCTTAGGGGGAAGCCCTGGGTGCAAAGATCTTAGGAGCACAGCTGGCTACTAGGGTTCCCCATGCGGAGGTCATTCCGGTTCCATATATTGCACAGCCTCTTGCTCCTCGCCCAGTTATGACAGAGATAGAGCAGAAGGCGTTGGGTAGGTTTTTGAGGTTAGCACCTCCGAGGTTTGCTGGTACTTCTGGACAGGATCCACATGACTTTATTACTACCTGTGAGGAGATGTTGCATCATTTGGGTTTGTTGGAGACTCACGGGGTTGGTTATACTACCTATCAGTTGGAGGGCCCAGCGAAGTTATGGTGGAGGGCCCAGGTTGCTTGTAGACCACCATCGTCACCTCCTTTGACATGGTCTGAGTTTTATGAGGCCTTTATAGCCAAGTTCCTACCTCAGAGTGACCGTGAGCGTCGCAAGGAGCAGTTTACTCACCTTATGCAGGGGTCTACGACTGTCTCAGAGTATGAGATCCATTTTCATCAGCTAGCACCATTCGGAGCTATGATCATTCCTACCGAGGCAGATAGGATTTGCAGATTTGTATGGGGTTTGAGGCCAGAGATAAGGCAGCCAGCTGAGATATTGATTGTCAGTGGTCAGTCATTTCAGGCTATCATAGACTATGGCCGCACTATGGAGGACTTACAGCGACATGATCAGGGGCCCAGAGATAAGAGGCTTCGATATCAGGGTGTCTATAGTGGTTCCAGATATGGTGGTAGAGGTCCTGGCCAGTGGAGCCGGAGTTATCAGCCACAACAGTACTAGGGTCAGTCCAGCCGACCGGTTCAGGCTTTCCTTCAGACTTTCGGTAGTACCCAGTTCAAACAGGGTCAGAGCAGCCATCAGGGCTATGGCAGCCAGTCTTCGAGGGGTACAGTTTCTGGGGCATCAGGTCGTGGTGGTCATACGGGATTTGCTGGTTCATCTCGACTGAGTAGGCCGTCAGGGGCTTGTTTTACTTATGGTGCGATGGGTCACTTTGCTAGAGATTGCCCTCATGAGGGTACAGTTCAGTTGGCCGAGCCTTTACGAGCAGTTCAGTCTCCGGCTAGAGGGGGTGGTCGTCAGGGTAGAGGTGGTGCTCCACGCGGTAGAGCAGGTGGTAGGGATGGCGGTCGGGCAGGTGGAGGTCGTCGTCAGTTTTACGCGATCCCTAGGAGACCAGAGGCAGAGGCCTCAGATGCTGTGATTACAAGTACGATTTCTGTGTGCCATCAGTCTGCTATGGCTTTATTTGGTCCTGGAGCCACTTGTTCATATGTATCTGCCTACTTTGTGCCTTGTTTGGGGTTGGCTAGTGAGCCATTATCTGTTCCTGTTTCTGTTTCGACCCCAGTAGGAGATTCTTTAGTAGTGGATCGGATTGTGAGATCCTGTATGTTATCTATTGGTGATTCAGAGACTTGGGGTGATTTGATGATTATTGATATGCTAGATTTTGATGTGATACTGGGCATGGACTGGTTATCCCCTCACCGTGTGGTTTTGGATTGTTATGCCAAGACCATTACCATAGCTGTGCCCGGTGTATCCCCGGTTGTGTGGCAGGGTTCTGTTAGCCATGCACCATCTAGGATCATCTCTTGTCTTCGAGCTAGGAAGTTGATTTCCCATGGGTGTTTAGCTTATCTAGCATATGTCCGAGATGTTAGTGCTGACCCTACTTCTCCTGACTCCATTCCTGTGGTTAGAGACTTCCTCGATGTGTTTCCTACCGACCTGCCAGGCCTTCCACCTGAGAGAGATATTGATTTTGCTATTGAGTTAGAGCCGGACACTAGGCCCATTTCTATTGCTCCTTACCGTATGGCTGCTGCTGAGTTGAGGGAGCTTAAGGAGCAGCTCCAGGATCTGTTAGCTAAGGGGTTTATTAGACCTAGTGTGTCAGCGTGGGGTGCTCCTGTTCTCTTCGTGAAGAAGAAGGATGGGTCGATGCATATGTGTATTGATTATAGGCAGCTGAATAGGGTGACAGTGAAGACTAGGTATCCGATGCCGAGGATTGATGATTTGTTTGACCAGTTTCAGGGTTCAGTCGTGTTTTCGAAGATTGATTTGAGGTCCGGCTACCATCAGTTGAGGATTAGGGCGGTGGACATCCCTAAGACAGCATTCAGGACACGTTATGGCCATTATGAGTTCCTGGTGATGTCTTTTGGGTTGACTAATTCCCCCGCAGCCTTTATAAACTTGATGCACAGGGTTCTTGGCCCGTATTTGGACTCATTCGTGATAGTTTTTATAGACGACATCTTGGTATACTCGCGTAGTAGAGATGAGCATGAGCAACACTTGAGGGTTATACTCCAGACTTTTGAGAGATCATCGGCTTTATGCCAAGTTCTCAAAGTGCGAGTTTTGGCTTGAGTCATTTGCATTCCTAGGGCACGTGGTGTCTAAGGATGGGATTAGGGTTGATCCGAGAAAGATTTCAGCGGTTTGTGAGTGGCCTAGACCTACTACTGTTACTGGGGTTCGCAGCTTTATTGGGTTAGCAGGTTACTACAGACGGTTCGTTGAGGGATTTTCTTCCATAGCAGCACCCTTGACTATGCTGACTAGGAAGGATATCCCATTTCAGTGGTCGGATCAGTGTGGGGATAGCTTCTAGAGGCTTAAGGCCTTATTGACTTCAGCTCCAGTTTTGACTTTGCCGGTTGAGGGTCAGAGCTTCTCTGTGTATTGTGATGCTTCTGGGGTTGGTCTTGGTTGTGTGTTGATGCAGCAGGGTGGAGTAATAGCATATGCGTCGAGGCAGCTGAAGGTTCACGAGCGCAACTACCCCACTTATGACTTAGAGTTGGCGGCCGTAGTTTTCGCGCTCAAGATCTGGAGGCATTACCTATATGGAGTTCACTGTGAGATCTTCACCGATCACCGTAGTCTTCAGTATATCACGAGTCAGCGAGAGTTGAACTCGAGACAGAGGAGATGGGTCGAGTTACTGAAGGACTAATGACTTCACTATTCTGTATCATCCGGGCAAGGCAAACGTGGTATGCTGGATGCCTTGATCGGAAGGCAGTTGAGGTATGGGTAGCCTAGCTT